>ML686085.1:388302-400109 GCA_007922175.1 Pelusios castaneus
GTGTGTGTGTGTGTGTGTGTGTGTGTGTGTGTGTGTGTGTGTGTGTGAGAGAGAGAGAGAGAGAGAGAGTGTGTGTCTTGGGGAGTGTGTGTGTGTGCGAGAGAGTGTGTGTGTGTGTCTTGGGGAGTGTGTGTGTGTGTGAGAGAGTGTGTGTCTTGGGAAGTGTGTGTGAGAGAGAGTGTGTGTGTGTCTTGGGGAGTGTGTGTGAGAGTGTGTGTGTGTGTGTGTGTCTTGGGGAGTGTGTGTGAGAGAAGGTGTTTTGGGGCAGTGTGTGGGAGACTGTGTCTATGTGAGTGTGATCTTGTGATTACACTTTCTTGCATTTATCTTTCCCTCCCATACTGTAAGTTTTCTATCTTCAAGCAACTGACAAAGTGGGATTTTCTCCCACAAAAGCTCATACAGTAAATCAATTTGTTAGTCTTTAAAAGTGCCACAAGACTCCTTTGTTTCAGTGTGCTGTCTCTTCAGAAGTCTGAATACTTGCTCAGTCCAGCATCAGCAGCCTCAGCACCACTCCTGAGCCAGGGACACTGACCAGCACAGACAGGTTCTCTGTCCCCCCACAGCGGCTTAGCAGAGCCCGGGTATCCAATGGGCATAGTGGAGGTGGACACCCTGATATCAGCCCTCCCACGGCTCAGACTCGAGGTCCCAAGCAGCGCAGCGAGCAGTGGCTTCATGGCTGGAGGGGGAGATGAAGAAAGCAGTGGAGCAGGCAGTGGGGGGAGGAGAGGCAGCATCTTCCTTCCTCCTACCAACTTTACTGAAATGTAGTACAGAACTCAGCAGGATGGGGGGAAGAGAGGAGGGGAGGTGACTTGTCTTTTCTCTGGGAGTTGGGTAATGCTGTTAATGGCACCGAGGAGACTTTCAGCCCTGAGCTCTGGAAGATGAATACTTCACACACCGCAATGGGTTCTCTTTTATGGTCACAAATTCACACTATACTCAGCTCAGAACAACCACCCAGTCTTAGAGGGCTTCACCCACTGAGGGTACAGGCACTAGAGGGATTTGATCTGGCATTCGAGGGCTTGGGTCTGGCACGCCATGAGATCAAGCAGGTGCTGGAACATCCCCCGCCTGGCCCTCTGGTGGGCATCCACCCACTCATGCCATGCCATCAGGTGTTCCTTGGACTCCTCCATCGGTCGGACCAGCTCCGTGAAGTGCTTGTCCCGCAAGTCCCCCTCCTCCTCCTGGTTGGGGCTGGCAGGGCGCCATGTGTCAAGGGCGCTGTGTCTGCTGGAGAGAAGCAGAGAACAGAGTTCCTCCCATTAGCTAATGCAGTGTGCAACCTGAGAGCAGCTGCTGTCTCCTGACCAATCCCCTGTTTCCCAACCCCTGTCCTTTGGGACAAGGACCCCTGGGTACGTACCACGGTGCTCTGCTGCACAGGTCGGGTGCAGTGCCCACGGTGGTGAGCTGCAGGAAGCCCTGCCCTGGGGGTCTCTCCTGAGGTCACGTGCCACCGGTGTTGGGTGCATGCCGTCTGGTTTTGGAACTCACACCTAGGTCCCCCCACTCCATCTCCTGACGCCACCGCACCGTTCAGCTCCAGGTCTCCCCTGCCACATGGCCCTCTGCCCTGTGGGGGGGCCACTGTGCCCCGCCCCCCCCCACCCCACCCTGGGACCTTGCTTATTCCCAGGCCCTGTCCCACATGCATGCACAGCCCTGCCCGTAGGGAGGATGAGAGGCAGCTAACATTCACTGGCAGGTGCAGCAGGATTCTGGCATGCTGCCTCCTCACCTGGGTCTTCCTCGGCAGGGGGAGCCTGCTCCTCCTCAGTACTGGGTCCGCTGTCAGGGCAGGGATCAGCTCCGAGCTGGCAGCAGACTCTGGGGCTGGTGAGGTGCCCTGCTGCTGGGTGCTGGTCTCCCCCTGCTCCAGCACCACATTCTTGTCCACCGACCCCTCCTCACCATCATCGTCGAGGGAGAAGGGCTCGGTGGAGCCGATGGTGTTGGCTGGTGGGCTGCCGCCTCTCTCCTGCCCCAGGAAGGCATCCAGCTGGTGGGGGGGGGCTGCCCCCGCCTGGAGCATGTCCTCCTGGGCCTTTTGGTAGTCCTAGTGGAGGTCCTTTATTTTTACCCGCACCTGCTGAGTGTCCCGGGTGTGCTCCTTCTCTGCCAGGGCCTGGGAGATGGAGGCATACACATCCCGGTTGCTGTGGTTGCCCTGTAACCAGGAGTGCACTGCCTTGTCCCCCCCAGATGGCCATGAGGTCCAGGATCTCCTGGTGGGTCCAGGATGGGGCCCACTTGCAGCGCTGGCTCTGCAGCTCCATCTTAGAAGACGGCAGGCCTGACCAGCTCTAGGGAGCAGGGTGAGCAGGGCTGTGTCCTGCTGCGTGGTTGCCCAGGGCAGGCCCTTCCTGGTGCCAGGAACTCTGGGAGGAGGGTCTGGAGGCCAATTAGTTTGACTTAGCGCTATTCCCCATCCACACTGGCTTTAAGTTGATTTAAGAAGGTCGACTTAGGCGTTAAGTCGACCTTCAGAGGTGGTGTTATTAAGACGACTTAAGGAAGCGCCCAGTGTGGAGGCAGCGGTCTGTAGGTCGACTTAAGCATCATTAAGTTGACTTAAGGTGGAAATGTCAACACACCCAAGCTCATGTATGTCCACACTTCGGAGGCTCTGTTAAGTCAACTCAGAGCATCCACACTGAAAACTGCAGTTGACTTCCTGTGTCCACCCTGGCAGGTGCTAGGTCGACAGAGGAGTGTCCAGGAACTCTGGGAGGGGGTCAATGTTCCCTCTAAGCTAATGATGCAGCTGAGAAAGATATCGTACTTGTTGAGTGGCAATTTATGAGGCATGGTGCCTAATGGGCAACAGTTTTTTGATGCTGGAAGCAGCAGCAAGCCTAAGTACCTTAAGTCAAAAGAAATGCATTAATGTTGTCTTTTTGTTTGAACTTTAATAAAAATGTTTAAATGAAATGTTGTTTTTTTAATTTACCATGGGTCGGGCTGGAGAGAAGAAAAAGAGCTGCAGCCATCAGGCGAGGGAGATCAGGCTGGGGAGAGCCATGGCCAGGGAGATTGGGCTGGGAAGAAGGGGACAGCCACAGCCAGGGAGATTGGGTTGGAGAGAAGGGGAGAGCCGCGGCCAGGGAGATTGGGCTGGGGAGAAGGGGAGATTGGGAGAAGGCGAAAGCTGCGGCCGGGGAGTTCATGCTGGGGAGAAGGGGAGAGCTGTGGCTGGGGAGATCGGCCTGGGGAGATCGGCCTGGGGAGAAGGGAAGAGCTGACTTCTCCCCTTCTCCCCAGCCCAATCTCCCCAGCCGTGGCTCTCTACTTTTTCCCAGCCCGATCGCCCTGGCCATGGCTTTTCTCTTCTCCCTAGCCCAATCTCCCCAGCCATGGCTCTCCCAAGCCCAATGGCCACAGATCTTTTTCTTCTCTCCAGCCCAACCCATAATAACTTAATATTAAATTAATTAGTAACTTAATTGATTAATTAGTAATTTAATTAGTATATTATTTAATTATTTGTTTAGTAAATTAATATGGGAGGCCAATTCGGTTGACTTAAGGGCTATTCCCCGTCTACACTGACTTAAGTCAACTTAAGAAGGTCGACTTAAGCTTTAGGTCTTGGGACAGGATGCACATACGTGCACCCCGAGGGCATGATCTGTGTAACTTTTCTGTTCACTTTTGCAAGGTGATTGTGTGATTTGATGCCAAATAGACTATAACAGGTTTCTTTGTGAATGCTCACACCATATTCCACATGATTACCATGGTGCCATGTTTCGTACAGCGACAGGTGTGTGCAGATGTGAAGCATGTTACAGGGTTCAGACTCTCAGGACTCTCTCTAGCACAGTGGCTGGAGATGTACATGTCAAAGGGGATGCTAATGCCCTCCCTGGCTCAGGTAGAAGTGAAGAGAATCACTCAGTGAGGGGAGGGGCTGTCAGCAGTTTGTAAAAACAAAGAGACAGAGACCGTGGGGAGAGACAACTGCTGGCTTTGGCCTGAGAAGACACCATCTTGCAACCAACTTCAAGCAAAATTGGGGCCATGCCTGGGAACAGGCAGAGAATGGCTGTAAAACACCGAACAGCCGAAC
Source organism: Pelusios castaneus (assembly GCA_007922175.1). Classification (NCBI taxonomy): domain Eukaryota; kingdom Metazoa; phylum Chordata; order Testudines; family Pelomedusidae; genus Pelusios; species Pelusios castaneus. Next base: position 392,390 of record ML686085.1, read on the forward strand.
ACCATGTGCATAATCTTGGACTTTGAGGTCAGTTTAGGTAGAGATGTTAGATTAGTATGCATTTTATACCTTTTATTTGATAGTGGTCACTCCTGACTCATTTATAGTATGATTCTGCCTTGATTGGCCATGTTCTCACTTGAAATCAGACTCCGATCAATAAACTAGTATTGGTTTTATCCAAAACTGTGTGGTTTTTAGAGGGTGCGGATGTGGGAGGCTGGGCATAATCCACTTCTCTGTTAAGTGGATGGATTTGAGACTAAGGTGATAGGGAGTGGGTCCCAATCTCTGTAAGGCAGCAGCTCCCAGTGTGGTCTCTGGGGTTGGGTGTGCTTGCTTGGGGACCAACACCGGTGTGACTAGTGGATTTACACCCACTGCCTGGGACCAATTACACACTGGTGGCTGGTGTGGACTGACCCAGGAGTGAGTGGTCACTCAGCAGAGCGGAGTGAATTGGGGTTCAGGAGCGGGGTTTGATGCGTCATAGCAGCACACCAGACTGGATTTGGGGAGCAGCCTGTCACAGGTCGACCTTCAGAATTGGTGTTATTAAGTCAACTTAAGGAAGTGCTTAAGTCGACTTAAGAAGTGCCCAGTGTGGACGTGGCTTTGTGTAGGTCAACGTAAGCGTCCTCAAGTCGACCTAAGGTCAAGTGTAGAAGTACCCTTAGAGATTTTTAAGGCCCGCTGGACAAAGCCCTGGTTGGGATGATTTAGTTGGGGTTGGTCCTGCTTTTAATAGTGGGTTGAACTAGATGACCCCAAGGTCCCTTCCAACCCATATATTTCATCTAGGTTATATGAGGGTAGATCTAGGGATGCATTTTATGGTTTCTTTTATTTAGAACCTGTTGTTCTTATTGACCTTGCTCATTAGTGGTTAAAATCTTACCTGTGCTAATAAACTTATCTTTGTTCTCACTCTAAATATATCTCAGGACTAGAAGGGCTCTGATCTGCAGTTGACTAGTTAACTGGGGAGATCGGACTGGGGAGAAGGGGAGGTTGTGCTGGGTCCTGTCACTTCAGGACCAGCTTAGCTGGTAATTTCTGAGTGCCCAGTGACAGGGCTAGACAATACAGAGAGAACACCCTAGGGACTTGAGGGCTGCATTTGTCTGTTACTAGGCTGACAGAGAAAGCAGGTCTCGGGGGACCTGGACAGCCAGGCTTGGGAGACCGGATGCTGTGGATATTAGGGAGGCAAGCTGCAGGAAGTACAGACAAGACCATTTCATGGTATAAGCAGTAAAGGTCAGGTGCTCCCAGCTCTGTATACCCTGAGAAGTGGCACAAAGTCCACCTACATTGAGTTAAAGGTGTCATCACAGGCAAAGGGAAAAGAGAGGTGCCCACTGCTGGGGCTGCAGCTGTGTCCCTGAGATGTGTATGGGCCATTGCAGGGAAACAGTGATTGGTCAGTCTCTGAGGATTTAATACATTTTTAAAAATCACAGTTTTAATGAATTGTATCTTAAAATGAGGGTCAAACATTCCCTATGATGATTCTTCCCAATGGCCCAAGAGGTAATGCAGTGAATATCAATAAACTACTCTCCCACTTTCCGGAGGCAGAGCAGAAGATGGAGTCGTGGAGAAGGGTGTGGCACTGTGGGGAGGAGGTGAGCAGCACACCCACTTTCCTGCCTCGTCCACATCCAGGCCCCCACCAGGAAGAGGCTGGTACCACCCCTGGGTCTTTCACCATGGCAGGCTGTCACACAATCCCACTTGCACAGTTATCAGGCTCTGTTTTAATGCTAATGTACTTATCTGTCCCTATTACTGTGGTCTTTGGACTGAGCAGTCAGGCCCCATCCCCATGCCCAGTGATTCCCCCTCCCTGCTGTCTGCTACCCACACTCAGGCTATGTCTACACTTGTTAAGTTAAGTGGACTCTGTTAAGTCGACTTAACAGTAGACATAGTCGTCCACACTGGCTTTAAGTCGACTTAATAAGGTTGACTTAGCGCTATTCCCCGGCCACACTGGCTTTAAGTCAACTTAAGAAGTCGACCTTCAGAGATGGTGTTATTAAGTCGACCTAAGTTGTTATTAAGTCAACTTAAGGAAGCGCTTAAGTTGACTTAATAAAAGCCCAGTGTGGACACGGCTTTGTGTAGGTCGACTTAAGTGTCCTTAAGTCGACCTAAGTTGCTAGTGTAGATGCACCCCCTGATCCCAACAGTTTCTTCCCCATATGTTGATGATATTGGATCAGTCAGAAGGGATATGCTAGAATCTACCTCAACTTTCACAGTATTGGAAATCTCTGAAATAACTGTTGAATACATTGAAGTGTGTCCCCTTGGTCTGTCTGAACCACATAAGACCGTGGGTGCAGCTGTTTTTTAATGGTACCTCTTCGGCCTCACATATTAGAGGTGTGATTCCTCAGACACACTCTGTCACCTGGGTTAAGAGATGGGAGATAAATGGCCCCACTATTAAAATAATACTTCTGTTTCCACTTCTGATTTTCTTTCATCTTTCAAATGGTAGCATTGTTCTGAGATTGCAGCAAGTTATCAGTATCAGGTAAATTAGATCTTGTTCTTCGCGGGCCCTGGAAGGCTGCACCGGAGGTCACACCAGCACCGCGCGCCAGCCGGCCCCCGTCCCCAGGTGGAGCGAGCAGATGCTGGCCCACCCCACCCGCAGGGCTGCCCAGCCAGCCCAGGGGTGGGGTGGGAGCACAGAGCCTGGCCTCTGGCTCCAGGGCCATCCCCCAGTGCCAGCAGGACAGGAGCACTGCACTCTTCCAAGCCCTGCTGGTTATAAGCGGGGCAGGGAGGATGCATTATTGCGGGGGTTTTAGGGGCTGGAGCCCGGGGCTCCCCTTTCAGCCAGGTCCTGGGACTTTAGCCCCTTTAGTCCCTGTGATAATCTGACCCTGGCTGCCATGGTCAGGGAGTGAAGAGAGATGCAAGTGGTAAGCAGTGGTGAAGAGGCTGAGATGAGGGGAAGGAGCAGCCCCTTGTTGGCTAGGGCCTGGGGTGAAGTGGAAGTGTTCTATGGGTGAGGTGGTGAGTGAAAAAATCCCAGGACCTTTTAAATTGCTGAACCTCTGGGCAATTGTCCCTCCTCTCCATTGGTGGGCATGCACATGAATTAGCCCTTTCCTGCTAAAGCTCTTTACAATAGCTTCCTTCTCATTTGATGGGTTATTTGGGCTATGTACACCTTAGAGATGTGTTCCACAATCAAGTTGTTACGGTAAAAGAAAAGTGTTTTACGTGTAACACTTGCCTCCATCCACACAGCACTCCTTGTAACGCAAAGGAGCATTCACATGCTCTTCTGAATTTTCGTGACAAAGAGCAGTGCATGGCAGGAGCCTATCTCACCTTGCCAGGTAGTAGCAGTAGGGCAGGCAGCCACTGGCGTTCCCAGGACCCTGGCAGTGGAGGAAGCTACAGACACCAGGGTTCCCGCATGGGGCTGCCTCTCCCCAAAACAGCAAGCCCCAGAGCGGTCCGGGGGAAAAGGGAGCGCGGAGCTCCCTTCTGGCCCAGACCACTCAGCTCCCTTCTCTCCAGGACCCCAGCAGTCCCGGCGGTCCAGGCTAGAAGGGAGCTGAGGCTTCCTTCTTGCTGGGACCAGCGGGGGTCCTGGCTAGAAGGGAGCACAGGGCTCCTTTCTGCCGGGACCCCCGTGGGTCCCGGCCAGAACGGAGCCTTGCGGCTCCTTTCTGGCTGGGACCGCGCTCCAGCTGTTAGGGATCCCCATGGGCTTCCCTAGTAGCTGGACCGCGGTCCCAAAAGGAGCCACAGGGCTCCATTCTGGCTGGGACTGCTCGGTCCTGGGCAGAAAGGAGCTCCGCGCTCCCTTCTGATTGGGACCACTGGGATCCCAGCCAGGAAGGAGCCCTGCGATCCCTTCTCCCTGGGACATGAGCGGTCCCAGGGAGCTGGGATGAGCTTCTAGCGGCTTGTCCTGGTGAGAGCCAGTTCGCGTGGGACTGGCTCTCCCCAGGACAAGTCGCTAGCATCTTAAGGAAACTCCAGGGTAGAAGCAGAGTAAATTAAGTCGACTTAAGCCTGCTTAAGTCGACCTAATTTACTAGTCTAGATGCACCCAAAGTGTGTACAAGGCCTCAGTTACAGGGGTATATAAAATGTAAATGGTTGCTGTTACTTTCTAGCAGGACACATGTAAGTGTAAATAATGCATGTAACAGTTTTCATGAAGTTTAAAGACCAAGTAGAAATACCAACCATGTTCATCTGTACCAGTACACAAGTCAGTTAGCCTGGGGCTCTGGCAGGAGCTGGCTCCTTGGCTGTAAGTATCATAGTAGTCGAGACAAGAACAGTGGCTGATAGCCCAGGCAGATTGCCACAATTGGGTGTGTTTCTTTTTAAAAAACTAGGTTTTTTTTAAATACCACAAAACATGTGAGTTCTGAATTCTCCCTTTGCTCTTTCACTTTCTCTTTCACTCCTTGACTGCAATGAAGAGGGGCACATTAAATGCTGATTTAAAATAACTCAAAATTAAAGTCTGTGAAATCTGAGGAACATCAAGGAGCTTGGGAGGAAAAAAAAGTATAGCCTGAAACAAAATTTGGAATCTGTAATGCACGACATAGCTTGTGGATTGTGTCTAAAGAACTGGAGCAAAGACTGCTGAGGAGATTCTTCCACTTTAAAGAGGTAGGTGAAGGATTTCCTGCTCCATCTACATAAATACACATCTCATTAGCTGTATTTAATATTGGTGGGGTGGGGCGAGGCTGTCATTCAGAAGCAGCATGTTCCAGCTCTATGCCTATTTGGAAGCCGGGAAGTGGGCGGGCGCAAGCCCGCCCACTGCTAAAACCCCTCCCCCAGCCTAAGGGGAAGAGGCACTAGGCCCAGCACCAACTGAAAACGGGGGACAACAAATGAAAGAACAGGAAAGGGTGCGAGGTCACAGGTTCAAAATAAGGGATTCAGAAGGGGACACCGAGCAGAGAACCTCGGACAGCGCCGTTCCAGCTCTATGTACAGGCAGGTAATAGAGCAGAGGGGAGTAAATGCCTCATCTGCTTCTGTTAGCCCAGGCAACAGCTACAGCCCTGATTAAGGTAGGTCTGAGCCCTTGCCTAAGGAAGAAACAGGGAACAGCTGGTGTCCTGGCCTAGGCAGATAAATAGGCCAGCACCTGAAACCAACCAGGGGTGTGGCTGAGCAGGGCAGGGGAAGTATAGGAAACAGGCTGTCTTCTGGTCAGAAGAGGATTTCAAACCCTCAACCTCCTTTCCCTCCTAGGGGAAAGTGGTGCTATGGTATATGCATAGGCAGTCCTAGCACAGGGGGGCATTTGCCCAGGGCTCCATCCTAGGAGAGGGCCTCGGGGCTGACAGTGGGGCCCCTGTAGCATGGTGGGGCTGGGTGGGGTCCCTTAAGCAGGCTGTGGTGAGGCTGGTGGCAGGGCCAGTAGTGAGGCTGGGGAGCTGGCAAAGGGTTGGGGGCAAAAATCAAGGATGGGGCCTGCCACAGTGCATAGCAGGGGGGACATCCTTGACTTTTGCCCAGGGCCCCAGAATCACTAAGACCACGCTGGGCATATGCACTGTAAATAAAGGCACATGGGTGATTGCAACTTACCAAGGAGTGGGGACTCTGTGGGTGGAAACAAGGTATTGGGCCACCTGGCCTACTACAAGGCATAAGGGGCCATGGATATCTCATAATTATCGTCAGCTCTGCCACTATGTAGTATATTGTGGTGCTGTCTCATTACAATTCATGTGTAATCAGAGGACCGTGTGTTGTCAGCAGCAGGCAGCTACTTCCTTCCTGTGTAAGAAGCCTGTGATGTGAACGTAGAGGTCAGTACGTAGACCTGAGCAACTCTGCTTCACCACCAAGTTGGGCGATACCAACGTTTTTGTTTAATTAGGGATTTGCGGACAGCAGTAAAATTACATTTTTTTACTAATTCTGTAAATTTATGGAGGGTGAGCAACCCTGTGTGCTATGGGGATGCATCTTGGTCCCAAATTAGACTGGAGTACTGACTGACAATTAGGCCATGACTACATCAAAAGTTGATGTTAATATATTGATATAATAAAATTGGAGAAGAGTTTCCACAGGACACACTTGCTTCAGCTCCTTCTGTCCCCAGTGTAGACACTGGCTTCCGGCTTCCGGCTGCCGGCTTGGCAGCCTGCTCCTGGGACTGGGGGGTTGGCAGTCCCCTGCCGGGGCTGCCACCGGCCCCTGGCCTGCCAGGGAGCTGCGGGGGCCAGTGGCAGCAGGGCTGTGGGGGCCGGCAGCAGCCCCAGCAAGGGGTTGCAGGAGCTGGCGGGGACTGCTGAGCCCATAGCTGGAGGCCAATGTCTGCACTGGGTTAGAGCAAATTACTAAATTCGCCTTTAACCCTACGCCTCCTGGAGGGGTGGATTTTTACAAGGTCAACTTCTAACACCCCTTAATTTGACCTTCCAACCTCGTGAGTGTGTGCACAGGCTGTAGGAGGTCGAAGGAAGCAGTGTTAGATCGACCTAATCCCACTGTGTAGACCAGACCTTAGTATTCCTAGGATCTAGCCCTAGGGCCGTCCTTGGGGGGGTGAACAGAGCGATTGCCCCGGGCCCCGTGGTTACTTGGGGCCTGTGCTGTGGCCTCCACCCCCCCCATGGCTGCGCTTTGCCCTGCTCCCTGCAGCCTTTGGTGGTGAGCCAAAGGCAGCGGGGAGGGGCAAGAGCGTTCTTCGCCCAGCCTCTGAGCTGGCCCTCCCCGCCTCCAGGGTGGAGCAGCTGGCCCAGGGGTGGGGCAGGGGCGCGGGGCCCATCCAGCTTTGCACGTGCCCCACGTGCGATGGTCCCTGGCCACAGCCGGCCCCCGCCGATGGCCTCAGGTCCCCGGTGGGGGTGCCAGCAGCCTGGGGTCCCGGCTGCAACAGGGCCGGCTCCTGCCAGCAGCAGCCGGGGCAGCAGCCATGGCCGGCTCCCACTGGCCTCACATTTGCTGGGATCCCAGGAGCGGAGCGGGCCAGCCCAGTCTGCCCTTCCCCCCTCCAGCATAGGCTGGGGTGGGGGCCCCCCCAGGCCAATTGGCCCTAGGCCCACTCTCCTCTAGGGATGGCCCTGCCTAGCCCCAGACGGGGGACTAGGTTTCCCCTTCCTAACCTCCTGCTTCCTCAGCTGTATAGTCGGAAGACTCAGGTGTCACATGGTGAAGTAAAAATCACTGGGGCTATGTCTGCACTTGAAAAGTTAGGTCGACTTTATGAAGTCAACTTAATAAGGTCCACTTTAAGTCGACTTAAAGTGGACCTTATTAAGTCGACTTAGCAAAAGTCGACTTAACTTTTCAAGTGTAGACATGGCCTCTTTTGGGCCTTATTAAGTCGACTTAACGTTTTAAGTTGACTTTAAAAGGTCCAACTAGGCACTATTCCGCATCTCCATTGGCTTAAGTCAACTTAATAAAGTCGACTTAAGTGCTAGTTTGAATTAAAATGAGGTGTGGTTAATTTCAACTAACTTTCCTTAATTCAATTTAAGGAGCAGCTTAAATCGAATTAAGGAAAGCCCAGTTTAGACTTAATTTCTAAATGTAGACGAATCCTTTGTGTGTCTTGTCCACGGCTGGCCTGACCATAAAGGGAACTAAGTGGTTGCCTAGGGTGCCAGGCTTCAAGGGGCGCCAAATTAGACAGAATTCTTTCTTTCTTTCTTTCTTTCTTTCTTTCTTTCTTTCTTTCTTTCTTTCTTTCTTT
>ML686085.1:400119-427691 GCA_007922175.1 Pelusios castaneus
TTTCTTTCTTTCTTTCTTTCTTTCTTTCTTTCTTTCTTTCTTTCTTTGGTTGTTTGTTTGTTTGTTTGCAACCTGCTCCACAATGTGAAAGAGCTGGCAACAGACCAGCACTGTGTCTGTCAGTCACTCACTTTAATAAGCCATTAAACAACAATGCCTCCCTCAACTGCAAATCAGCCCTGGGGCTGCTGCTGTTCAGGGGCAGCGGCTTTCAGATGCTACCAGTTATAAAGCTGGGGGTGGGGTGTGCAGTAATGATGGTGACCCTTGCTGGCCAGGCAGGAGTGCTGGGCAGGGGGGAGCCCCCCCCCCCTGGCCATGTCGGAGTCAGGAGCCCAGGTGGGGCCAAAAGACCTAACTGAGTGGGGAAAGCAGGTGGATGATGCCTGTGTCCGACCTAATGTGAGCACCCATCAACCTGGCCCCAGCAGAAGCTAGGCACAGCAGGGGCATAAATCCTGACACTAGCTGTGCCTGGCTGTGGGGGTGGGGAGGGAGGCAGGAGTTCTCCTCCCCTGCTCTAGCCCATTAGACCCTCTCCTGGCCCAGCCCAGCCCAGGAACAGAACCCAGGAGTCCCAACCTGCAGCCTGGGTTTGTGGGGACTGCTTCTCTGCTGCCTTTGGCCTTGTCTTGGCATTTACACACCCCTGCCAGGGTGTGGGAAGGGAGGATCCCGAAACACACATACTCTCTGGAGGGAACTGATGGCCTTAGATGCAAGGCAGCAAGTAATCAAGGACCCAGAATGATAATTCTTACCTTGCATCTGCCTAATGTAAAGCAGGAGTGTGCCAGGGCCGTGACAACTGGACCAAGCCCAGTGGGGCATCTCTGGGGTTGATGGGTGGTTCACCTTGGATTTGAAAGCAGCTTTGACTTGGGAAGTGCCACTAGACATGACTGGGACCTGGGTGTGGGTGGTGATTGATTTCACTCTATTCTGGCCCCTCATCACTTTTATCCTCCCACACCCAATCCACCCTCCAGACCTCCCGCTTGGGGTCCCTCCACTCCTGCACCACCTGACACCAGAATCCTCAAACATCAGAAACTCTTTCCGGTGACACAGATCCCAGCTTAGTTCTTGGGGTTAAGAGAAGAGAGGGACCAAAGAATAGACCAAGGACAGAGGATGAGGCTGGGTTTAATCAGGACTCCTGGGTTGTATTTCCTGCTCTGGGTGGGGAGTGGAGTCTAGTGGTTAGAGCAGGGGGCTGGGAGTCAGGACTCCTGGGCTTTATTCTCTAATCTACCATGGATGCAGGTATAATCTTATGGGGAGGGAATTCAAGTACCTTCTGTGATAGGTGCCTCAGTTTCCCTACCCAATAAATGGAGATGGTAGCTACATGGCATAGCATGGGGTGAAGGGGTTCCCAGCCCTCTGCTGGCTCTGTGCTGGGGAGAGTTGCGCCTGCTGCCTGCACCTGCCACTGGCTCCATCACTGGGCTGGGAGGGAGTCGGGCCAGGCTGCTGGCTCCAGACATGGGCAACCCCAATGGTCTCTGTCTGAGGGTTGCCCAGCCCTGCTGCTGCTGGCTCCTTCAGCTCAGCCTTGGGTGGGGGAAGCTACCTGGGCCAGGCTCATTGGCTTCTTCCTTGAGTCAGAGGGAGTGGGGGGCGGTTTGCCTGGCCCCAGAGTGTTGTGCTCCTTGTGTGCTGGGGCTGCACTTTGTGCTGCTATGGGCTTGGAGTCCGGGGATGGACCTGAGGAGGCTGGGTCTGGGGGCCTGTGCCCCAAATCTTTTTCTTGTGTGTAGCAATGACCCTGTTATGGAGCATAGCTGTGAACGTAAATAGTCAAAATGTGTCACCGCATAGCTTCATAAGAGTGCTGCCTGGGTTTGCTGCGTGGGGCCGGGGTCTGGCAGTGTAGTCATTCTCAGGAGCCCAGTGTTGGCCAGTCATGGGGGTGAGGGGACAAAGTCATAGTTCGCTTAGGGCACCAAAAATCCTTGGACCAGCTCTGGCCTTATTGGAGAAATAACTCTTCTCCCTGCCCCCACTCTTAGGCCCATTCCGCCTGCACTGTGGGCTTCACAACTGACTTTAGTGAGTAAAGTATCAAGTTCTTTTTGCCTCCGTTTCTGTGCCTGCAAAAAGGGGATTATTACTACTCACCTCCTGTGACGGGGAATGGTGGCAATTGATTTTTACAGTCCAGTGAGTGACGATGTAAATGGTTAAGAAAATAGGAAAATGTGGCCCTAGAAAAGCATTGCCTACTTGTGAGAAGGTTCAGACACACTCAGATCTCCAGAGGAATCACTCCCATGACTCTGACTGAAAAATATTCTTCTACATTCCAAAAACTGGCTCAAGACTTGTCAGATTTGTTAGATGTGTAAACTACATATACAATGAGACCATTTTTTAACACCACATTTGGGTTTCTGCAAAACTATTTCAGGAGAAACCTGGCCAATTTTCCAATATCTGTGAGCAAAATATCGTGTTTTACACACACAAATCAAGGTCTGAACAATTTTGAAATGCACTGAAGGATGCAGAAAAAATATGTTTCAGAAACGGCCTCATGGATTGGATCATGGCAAGAAAACACAGAGCACTAAACTTTGGCGAATGCAAGAGACCCAATGGCAGTGAAGACAGAGAGGACTCCATGTCACTTTAATATTGAAAAATACCTTTTGGTTATATTATTTAATTATTCTAACTATAGTGAAGAAAAAGGATACATCTATATGTCAATCACAGGGTCTGACTGCAACTCACATATGGGGTGCGTCTACACTGGCAAGTTAGTTTGGCTTAAGTAGGCTGAAGTCGACCTACACAAAGCCACGTCCACACTGGGCTTTTCTTAAGTCAACTTAAGCACTTCCTTAAGTTGACTTAAGGAAAACTTAAGTCAACTCAATAACACCTCGTTTTAGGTTGACTTAAGCGTTAAGTCGACTCCTTAAGTCGACTTAAAGCCAGTGTGGATGGGGATTAGCACCTAGGTTGACCTTAAGTCAATTTACTAAGGTTGACTTAAAGTGTAGCTGCTTTGGTAAGTCGCCTTAATAAGGTTGACTTTAAGTTGACTTAAAGTCGACCTTATTAAGTTGATTTAACAAAGTCGACCTAACTTTTCTAGTGTAGACATAGCCTATAAGCCAATCTGGAACCCTGGGTAATTTCTGCGGGGCTAGACTGTTCTGACATATATACTGATGGGGCCGTCACTGCACTTTGACCTTAGCTAGCTAGGTTGAACCTAGGTTGGGTATGCAGGTCTTCAGCTGCAGTCACAACTTGTAGATGCAGTACAGACACACCCTAGAATAGTCCATTTCAAATAAACGTTTTCCTCTATCCCACAGAGTCTTAAAAAAAAAAGGGTGAATATCGTTTCCTAACTTGTGCAAAGGCTGGTCAGACAATGGTTCTTATAATCAACTGGAGCATGAACTAAGAGTGACTGCTCTAGCATGGTGAAGTGCTACATTTTAGAGTCCCAATCCTGCAACTGCATCTGTTTGACTTCTATAGGGTTCCATACACGTCCACCTTTGAATACTCTTCCAGAATCAGGGCTTATATTTAAGGAAGCAGAAAAAAGTTCCTGACTTGAGACCTTATTTTTTCTTTATTGGCTGCACTGTTTTTGTAAAAACAAAACAAAAAAGTCAGAAAAATGACTTCCACCATTTCACCATTTTAAATGAAATGTTTCAACTTTTTATTTAAAATGATTTTTCATTTTGAATTTTTCTTCAATTTTATTTTAAAAAGATAATTAAAACATATTTTAAAAGCTCAAAAAAAATTAAATGTTTCATTTCAGGTATACTTAATCTGGCCTCAGCATGAGAAGATGGGCTAGATGACATCCTGAGAGCTCTTGTAGTCTTACATTTCTATGATTCTATTATATGATTTTGGGTCAAATGAAATGTGAAATATACATATTTACCTCTTGATTTGCTGAAATTTGTGGGAAAAAAGTGATTTGGGTCAACCTGTGTTTGTTTTTTTTAAAATTATAATAAAATAAATAGTGGCGTTGATTATTTATTTATTTATTTATTGGAATGATAAGCGAACTAAATAGTCTGTTATTCACACAGCATGAAAAGAAATAAGGCAATCAGTTTTTCAGTTTATGTACTGCATTTGTGTAAAATCTTATAATAGTGAGCAAACATAATTACGTCTTGTATTTTAAGAGGTTATGTCCTTTTAGAATTGGTCAATATACTTTTTGCTGATATTTAATTTTTAAAAAATGATTAGCTATAATAAGCTGGTCAGAAAACAGATTTTTTTAAAAGAATTTTCACACAACGTATTCATCTATTTGCACTCTAGTCTCCAATTTTTCTCCTGTCACAATCTCTGCATTATGCTCACTCCACTTTTTTCTCTCCTGTTCTCGTGATCTAGTTATAAGGAAAATGAAGGTTTTGTCCCTCTCTCATGGTCCTGTTGTGAGTGCCTCTCTGCCTGGCTACATCATGTTCTTCATTACTCTGTCTGTCCACAAAGTGGACTCAGGTAAGAAATTCCCAGTGCTTCTGTGTTTTTTCTGATCCTCCCCCATTCCCTTATCATCATCATAGTGCAGTGTTCCTCAACTGGTGTTCCACAGAACACCAGTTCTCCACGGACATAGTAAAGGTGTTCCGCAACCAACCCCTCTCTGTTGGTGGGGCCGAGAAGGGGGGTGGAATGAGGATGGGGGAAGCAGCAATGAAGCAAGCTGACATGTGCCTGGGAGATTTAAAATGCCCCAACTGCAGCAAAGCTTCCAGATGCATGTTAAGGTTATACACGAAGCACTCAAAGGTTAGGAAATGCTAGAATTAAGGTTTCCCATGCAACCTTAATTCAACCCTCTTGTGAATGTGCATCACAATACAGGCATATCCAGTAACAAGCAGTGCAACCTGGGATCATGTTCAGTATAGATGGAAAGGCAGTAATGTAAAAGCATGCTCCTTCAGTAGAAAGACAGTGAAGTTGGAGCATGCTCAAAGATGATGGAATGTTAGGATATCCTAGAAGCCAACCTTTCTCTCCCCGCACCTCCAAAATGCAGGATGGTAGAAATAAACAATTCATCTCTACTGTATATGCACAAATAATGGTTTTCGGAGGGTTATAACTTAGCAAAATCTGGGTGGATTTTATAGAGACAGCAACAAGAGGCACCTCCCTGATCATAGAGCTGTCTGCCTGCCAAATTTCATGTCCATGCTCCAAAATTTGGGGGTCCTGGATTGTCTCAAAGAAACAGTTTTAGGATTTTATTTTATTGTTAACACAACAATGTATTATTTCCTAATCTTTCTTGAAAATGGTGACCTGTGTTTGTTGAAGTTTTCCAAGGAAACACTGTGTAAGGCAGATAAGCTGCAAGGAAAATTTTCAATCTGTCTGGTTAAAATTTGGCAAAGTTATAAGCAACAGAAAATCAAATCTTATACTCATGAGTACTAGGCAACTTAATTATGGCTGTCACCCACACTCTCCCTAAAATAAATGTATACTAGAATGAATAGAATTATAAGTCAAATAAATTTTTAAAAACTCTACAGCTAGGTTAATCTAATAATAGATATTAGACCAGCTGTAATAAAGTCTAACATGTCATTTGTAATGATTACATTTTAATCAACTGCTCATTTTCCCATGTTTATTTTCTTTTTCTCTTGGTACATTTCACAGGTGAGTTTAAAGTAATTGGACCTGACTACCCTGTCATGGCCACTGCAGGTGAGGACATTGTGTTACCCTGTCACCTCACCCCCAGGGTGAACGCTGAGAACATGGAGGTGAGATGGTACCGGTCCCAGTTCTATTCGCTTGTGCACCTCTATCGTGATGGGGACAATCAGAATGAACAGCAGATGCCTGAATATCAGGGAAGGACAGAGTTTCTGAGAGATGACATCACCAATGGAAATGTGTCTTTGAGAATACGCAGTGTCAGACCCTCTGATGAAGGACAGTACAGGTGCTTTTTTCGATCAAGTGTTTTTCATGAAGAATCCGTGTTGGAACTGAAAGTAGCAGGTCAGTAGCTTTGGCTGGTGTTTCCTTTTGATATAACGTTTTTCCCCACCTCCCATTTGTATATTATCAGGGCAATATTATTTAAACTTACAGCAGCACTGAAAAATGGTTTGACATCTTCAATATGCGTCTCTGCATTTCAGGTTGTTTCCCCTTGCCAGGGCCGTCCCTGGGGGGGGGGCCAACGGGGCGATTGCCCCGGGCCCCGCGGTTACTCGGGCCCCGCACTGTCCCGCTCCCAGCAGGGCAGTGCAGGGCCCGCACCGCAGCTCCCCCATGGCCACACTCTCCCCTGCTCCCCGCTGCCTTCGGCAGGGAGCCGAAGGCAACGGGGAGGGCAGGGAGCACTAAACCTGGCCCCTGGGCTAGCCCTCCCCGCCCCCGGGGTGGAGCAGGCAGGCCGAGGGGCGGGGCAGGTGGCCGGGACCCGCTTCTGGGCCGGCCTGCCCCATGTGGCAAGGGCCAGCCTTAGCTGGCGGCGGCCTCGGGTCCCCGGCTGGGGCACCGGCTGCAGCCGCAGCAGCCTGGGGTCCTGGCTGCGGCCGGCTCCCACCACCGGCGGCCCCCCTTTCCAGGGCCAGAGCTGTCTCCCGGCCGGCGGCCTCAGGTTCCCCGCCCAGGCTGGCTCCCTGGGGCGTGGAGTGGCCCAACTCCCCTCCAGCATGGGGGGGGCCGCCTAGGCCAGTTGGCTCTGGGCCCCACTCCCCCCACAGGACAGTGCTGCCCCTTGCCCACTCACCCCAGATCTCCATAAAGAGAAAAGGTTACAATTTCCCATGTAGTCATACAGGAGACAGCTGCTATTGGTCACAAATCCCATAGACAGTAAAGGAATGAGGGAGAACCTGAGATTCCTACTATGTTGGAAAGGGTGGATGGATCTGCCTCTGTCAAAGTTTATTTTGCTATTTGTTTAGGAGTTTTTGTGGCTTACTGGGGGAAATGTAATCTGAGTAGAGCAGAATAGATAACAGGTGCACAAATCTTTTTGATCCTAAAGTTAAGCAATTGTCAGCATCATATCTTCCAAGCACAATGAACACATCCCATAAGGAAACATATTATAGATGATGTTTGCAACACTCTCCAAAAGTCATCAAATTAAGAGTCCTCAAAGCCAAGAAAATGGGGGTGGGAGGGTTAAAGCTGGATAAGAAATGACTTTTTGCTCCCAGAAACATTTCTACACAAAGTGTAGTTTTCATTTTAATTGAAAATCCTGAGAATTCTGAAGGGAAGATGTCATTGAGTACCCCCATGGTCCCCCAAAAAGTTTAAGACCAAACATTTGCTAACTCTAAAGTTAATTCCTTATTTTAGGGTCTTTCTCTGAGAATATCCTTCCTCAACCCCCGCCCAGGCAAAAACATAAGACCTGATGTTCAAGAGATCTGAAGTGTTATGATAAAAAGCACCAGAAGAAATGTAGCCCCTAAATTACACAGCACTCAGATTTCATGGAGCTTAAGATCAGTCTGAAGGTGATCAGACAATGAGAGGACATCTCACTAGAAAACATGTTTGGAAAAGAAAGTTAAGAATGTGATTAAGTTATTTACTGGAGCAAGGTCATAGTTTCCTAGGCTATGTCTCCACTAGAAACAGTTAGGTCGACTTTGTTAAGTCGACTTAATAAGGGCAACTTTAAGTCGACTTAAATTCGACCTTATTAAGTCGACTTAACAAAGTGGTTACCCTGAACGGGGACTTAGTAAGTCGACCTAACTGCCCTTAAGTCAACTTAATAAAGTCAATTTAAGGGTTAATCCATGTCCACACTGTGCTTATGTTGACCTAAGGAGTTGACTTAAGGGTTAGGTCGACCTAACTGGCAGTTCTTACTAAGTCGACCTAACCTTTCATTAAGTCGACTTAAGGAATTTCTTAATGAAAGTCCAATGTGGACACGGAGTAATTTAGGTCAACTGAAGGCTACTTAAATCAACCTAAATTGCCAGTGTAGACATATCCCTAGATGATGAGTACTGGGAATTCAGAGGGAAAATCTATTTACTCTTTTAGAGATTTATACATATAAATTTGCATCCAGAACTAAAGCAGTTTATCCTATTTTCTTTCAGGTCTAGGCTCTGCTCCTCTCATCTCTGTTGAGGGTTATCAGGATGGAGGGATTCAAATGGTGTGTCAATCAGCTGGGTGGTACCCAGAGCCTGAGATGCTGTGGAGAGATCTCAGTGGACAGAATTTAACATCACTATCAGAAATAAAATCTCAAGGGGCTCATGGCCTCTTTGAGAAACAGAGCTCTATCATCATAACAGAGACTTCTAACCAGAACCTGTCCTGTCATATCAGGAATGCCCTCCTGAATCAAGAAAAGGAGTCAAGAGTTTATATAGCAGGTCAGTGACCATGCAAATCACACACTTTGATCATCAATAATTAATGAGAACGTAAAATAAAAATTAGTTACATAAATTAAGATTCATATTATCTTTCAAAGTGTTCGCACAAAGTAGCTATACTTAAAGGTCTCATCAGTGTTAATACTTTTCATTTACTATTATTGACTTTTTAAAGCATTAAATGTCAGACACTTCATCTTCCCTTGTCCTTGGTGAATTAGTAATGCGCTACTGTGGTGTGATGCATTCTTAGGCTTCCCAGGGCTGTGAGTCCCCATGTTATCCCCTGCCTCAGTCAGAGAAGGGTTTTCAGAGCTAAGTTGGATGTCATTTCCTTGACACCACCAACCTGTTACCCAACAAAACAATCTGCTCAGAGCTCTGTCAGCTCTGACTTTGCCTTGCAGGTTAACACTGGGTGCACCTCACAACGGCTATGTCTACACTAGAAAAGTTAAGTCGACTTTGTTAAGTCGACTTTAATAAGGTCGAATTTAAGTCGACTTAAAGTCAACCTTATTAAAGTCGACTTAACGAAGCGAACTAAGTTGACTGAGTTTTAAGTCGACTTAGTCCACTTTGTTAAGTCGACCTAACCACCCTTAAGTTGACTTAATAAAGTTGATTTAAGGGTTACTCCATGTCCACACTGTCCTTAAGTTGACTTAATGAATGGTAGTAACAAAGTCAACTTAAGCTTTCTTTAAGTCGACTTAAGGAATTTCTTAAGTCAACTTAATGAAAGCCCAGTGTGGACGTGGCTTAATTTAAGTCAACTTAAGCCTCCTTAAGTCGACTTAAATTGCCAGTTTAGACGTAGCCAACCCTAGTTCCTCTGATGCATGCCCGTGTAATGTCCAACTGTTAGCCCTGGAGACCCATAGTAATTACCAGGTTCTCTGCTCCCAAGCAGTGGCATAGCAATGGGGAGGGTCGGAGGAAAAGTGGAGGGCCAAGCCCCTGAGCACAGGGCTGCAGAGGGGTGCTGGGCCGGGGGGGCTGCAAGGCATGGGATGCTGGGGGAGCACAAATGTGGAATTGACCCCCGGGTGCTAGCAGGCACTGGACACCCTTGCTACACTATTGCGCCCAAGAGAACAATATACACACAATATGATTGGCACAACTCAGGATCAGACCCTTTATAACTCCAGTGTACTGAGATATTATATAGAGGCGGCTTTTGACTATTGGGGGCCCTAGGCGAAGGCCCATTGTGGGGCTCCCCATAGGCCCACGGGGGCCCCTCTCTGTGGCCCCGCTCCCAGCCCCCCCTTGCCACCCTGCCCTCCCTCCTGCCCCAGCTCCCCACCCCATGGCCCTGGCCCCTGAGCCCAGCGCCTCCTCCTGCTGCTATCCAAGGCAGATGCGGCTTTTGGGGTAGGCGAAGCAGACAATGGGGTCCCTTACTGCTTGGGGCCCCAGGCGTCTGCCTGCTTTGCCTACCCCAAAAGCTGCCTCTGATATTATAGTGAAATGAATCATGTTTATTAACAAAGATTAAGACGGGGTGTCCAACTCATTTGCTATGGCAGGCCAGATTTGACTTAGATGTGTTTCAAGTGGGCCGTCCATACCATAAATTGAAATTCAAGGACAATCTCTTGGCGTTACAGAGAACGCTGTGTATGCGAGGCAGCACTCTGCAATACTTCTCTCTCTCTCTGTTAAGGAGAGTGTGTGGTTCCACAGGCCAGATGGAAGAGGTTCGTGGGCCATATCCAGCCTTGGGCCGCAGGTTTAACATCCCTGATTTAAGAGAGATTGAGTAAGGATAAAGGAAAGAGACATGGTTGCATATAAAACAAAGTCTAACATGCTTATTAAAGACTAAACTTAACTTTAAGTTTAAGGGGAGGCACCCTGGCTGGTGACAGATGACGTGGAAGGAGCTGAATTCTCAGTGCTTCTTTGGCCTCTGTCTTTACAGACAAGGTCAGCTCCCAGACTTCTGCACTGGGCAGCACAGTATGGGGAGGAGGTGAGCAGCCCTCAGTGCTGAAAGGACAGGTTCAATACTCTTTCGAAAAGGAGCAATGCCAGCAAATTGAGAGAAATGGTTAGTCCCCTCTATTCAGCATTGGTGAGGCCACATTTGGAGTACTGTGCCTCATTTTGGGGGGCCCCCAGTACAGGAAGGATGTGGACATATTAGAGACAGCCCAGTGGAGGGCAACAAAAATGATTAGGGAGCTGGAGCACATGACTGAGAAGCTGCAGGATCTGGTCTTATTTAGTCTGCAGAAGAGAAGAGTGTGGGTGGGGAATTTGATAACAGCCTGAAGCTACCTAAAGAAGGTTCCAGGGAGGATGGAGCTGGGCTGTTCTGAGTGGCAGTAGATGCCAGTGGGCAGCAATGGGTTTCTGTCATAGCTGGTTTTACAGATTCATAGACAATAATGATGATTATTACCATAGTGCCTAGAAGTCCTAATCATAGGCCAATGTAACCTTTGGATGGACTAAAATTCATTCAGTTGCCCCTCTCCAGTGCCTAATAGAAATAAATCTCAACTCCTATGGAGAAGCAGATGGAGACCCAGGATCTAGTCTGTAAGGGACTCACAGCAAAGATTGTTCAAAATTACTCTCCCACCTTAAAATACTACTAAAAACAAACATACCAATGAACTTTATTAACTACTAACTGAATAAATCTTATCCTAAGAAAAGAAAATGAAGCTAAACAGAACAGTCCCCAAAGAAACCCTGTGAGAAAGATCCCCAAGAGTCCTGACGTCCAGGTGGAGTTCACCCAGATCTTAGCTACAGTCTCTGTTCAAGTCCAAAGGCTTGAGTGGAAAGAAGTAGCTTTTCTCTTCTTCTTTGGTTGCAGGAATCTTCAGTAGAATTCCATGCAGGCTTTTCTTTCTCCTCTGGAACCAGCACCATCTGGTCAGCTCACTGGTTAACCAGCCCTCAATCACGTATACGCGTGCACTAACTTGGCTGCAGAAGATTCCATAAGAGGGAGAAAACATCTTGCTGTCTACTCCTGACTCAGCGTCTCTCCTTGCACACTGAGCACATGGGCTCTTCTCACTGCATGGCCTGTCTCCAGTCTGCTGCTCTGTCATGTGATCTGACCACATCAGCAGGGAAACCCTGTGGAGCAGGCTCAAATGCTATTACTCCCTGTTTCCAAAAGTTTCTGGTTCTGGACAGCTAATCTGCCCAGCAACTGTAACCCACCCTCAATAGGTCTCTTAAAGAGATAGCCTGTCTTAGGCATATGGGTTACACCAGGATCCCAGCGTGCTAGGTGTTGCACAAACACAGAACAAAAAAACCAATCTCTGTCCCAGGGGTCTTACAGTCTAATTCTAAGACAATAGATGGATATAGATAGCCATAGGGGTATGGATAAACACTGAGACTACTGGTTAGAATGAGCACACTAGAAACCTCCCAGTTGCCAAGTTTTGTGATCATCTGATCCCCAGTGTAACACAAGCCACAGGATTTCCCTGACTTAATTCTTTTTTGAACTAGGGCATAGCTTTTAGGGATAAAAAAATCCAATTTGGATTTCCAGTGACAGAGAATCTACCCCACCCTTGGTAATTTGTGTTGATGGTTAATAAGCCTCACTGTTAAAAATCTGTACCTCATTTCTAGTTGGAATTTTTGTATCTTGTTCATTGAAAGAGGGCCACGCAAATCTGCAGTCTATTCAGCTAGCGGAGAGTGGACTGGTTACATACCGATATGTTGTCTGTATCTGGATGGTGAGGAACTCTGTCCTAAGCTGGGAGAGTGATAGTGTAGGTCTCTAACTGGTACACAGAGAGTGGATGGGTCAGAAAGAAATGCAAAGTTATGCTTATGGATCACATTTCTATTGAGAGCAGCTGATGTTGCTGCAAGGAATTGCTTTCTGCCACAGATAAGAAACACACTGGGCACAGCACATGGATTTCCTTCACTTTATAATGCAAATTCCTGTTTACAACTGCATGCTCACCTTACATGTAATACACTGAGCACCTCATTTGGGCACATATTTCAACTCTCAAGATTTACTCATGTTGCAAAGACTGTAATTAAGCTTGGATTCTTTGTTAAAAAAAAAGAAAATTGACTGGATCCTGGAAATCTTTGGAGCTACAGTTATATGCTGTTTAACGTATATTGCTTAGTATATGGCAGGACCAAGCCAAAAGTAAAAAAATAGCATTTAATTTTAATATGGTTTTTGGAATCATATAAAGAGTTGGATTAAATATTTATGTCTGAAACTTTTTCCAAGCAAAAATATGTACATTTGGCAACATTTTTAAAGAGTTCCTATCAGTTTCACTGATATGAATTTCATTGTTTTGACATTTTAAACTATATTTTGATTTTTCAAGTTGAAATGACTTTTGTTTCTGAATAGCCTCCGATTTTATTTTAAAAACTGCAAACATAAAGAAAAATTTTCAAAATCATTTTCTTTTTACTTTGAGTCAATTTTTTAAAAAAATATTTTTAGGTTGCCTAAAAATTTTACTTTTTTTCAGAACTGGTAACAAATTGAAAAACCTCTCATTCACACAGCTCTAATAATATGTGTTAATTTTAAAATGTAATCAAATACATTGACTTACAGTTTTAAAAAATTGCTTTTTGATTAATTTAATAATCACTATATCAATTTTCTTCATATATATAAAATGGAGGAATAAAAAGAGCTACAGCTCCCCTTCCTCTATTCTCCTGTGACTACACTCTAAATAAGTTCAGCTATTACTTCAATGTGTTGATTTTTTTCTCCACCTTCAGAGATTTTAAATGTGTGTGAGAAAAGCATTTCCCCTCTCCCATCCCTGTATTCATTTCAGCTTTGTGACATTTTCATATTTCCCTCCCCCACTCTTCATTCTGTCTGGTTTCCACATTAGAAATCTGGGATGCTCACTTCCCTTTATTGGGAAGCTAGGGAGAGGGCTTTAGGGCACATGAATCATGATGCCTCATGAAGCAGATGCCTACGTCATAGCACACACTTCCTCCAACCTAGTGAGAGGAGTTGCTAATTATTAAGAAGATGCAATCTCATGGGATATCACTATTCCAGGCCTCCAGATCTTGCCACAGTCATCCAGCTAAGTGAGGAACTTGTAAAACAACAAGCCCTGGGAAACTTTATTTATAAAGTCAAACAAAGTGTCTAATACACATTTATACATCCATACTTTGTCAAAGCTATGTTTAAAACAATGTTTCAGATCACTTTCTCGTGTTTTTTGTATCACAAACAAGAGCATTAACATCCTTATCTAACAAACTTTGCTGAGAAGTATTTGTCTGGGGAACAAATATTTGATTTTTATCATTTTTTCAAGCTATGCAGCTCACCCGGGTTTTGTGTTTCAGATCCTTTTTTCCCGAGGTCATCTCCCTGGATGGTGGCTGTGTATATACTCCTGGTCATTTCCTGTGTTTTAATTGCCCTTGCTGCTTTTCTCTTCAAGTTAAGAGGTAAAGGCCTAAAGGGATGAATACAATGTGATGAGGGGGAAAAAAGATTTTCTCCTTAGAAAAGATACTTGACTAAATAGACAAGACAGAAATGGACAGGCAATGCAAGAACAGGAAATAAGGGAAGGAGGAGAGTAAATAATAATAATCAGGGCTTTTTTTCTGCCGGTATGAACTGGTACTGCATACCGGCACCTATTTTGCCATGGCCAGCCCCGCTGCCCAGCTGGGGGTTGGGGTCAGCAGGGTAGGGAAAGGAGAGGTTTTCCTTTCCCCTGCTGACCCCGGCCCCCAGCTGGCAGCGGAGCTGGCAGGGTCCAGGAGCGATGCGTGTCCGCGGGCCACCCTCCAGCCCGTCAGGGGCTGGAATCAAATCTCCCCCCTGAGTATGCTCAGATGTGTGGCTCAGGGTGGGAGCAGCCTGGCCAGGGAGTGACTCTGGCCGCCCCAGGAGCTCCTGCCAGGCAAAGGGGGGAGGGGCCTGGGAGGGTCAGGGAAGCAGCGGGGGAGGGGGGCCAAGAGGAGCGGGGAAGGGGCCTGGGGAGGGAGGAGGGGCTGAGCCTGGGAAGGCTGCTGGAGGTCGGAGGTGGTTTAGGGTCGTGACACCGGGTGTACCGGCACTTTATTTCTTTTAGAAGAAAAGCACTGATAATAATATTGACCCAGGCTAAGCATTCACTTTGCAGAATAGGAATGGGATGAAAGATATAATTAAAGGTAAGCATGTGCTGAAGTGGTTTGCAGAATCAGGATATAACCATAGTGCAGCACCATGCTTTTAATATGTACATGTGGTTATCCTTACAGTTTTAGCAGTTCCATATGTATTATCACAGTAACAATGCTTGGAAATCAGTTATTCAGTGGTGCCACTAATTTATTCCTTTATTGCCCTAATAATGATATGGGCAATCTTCATTTGTTATCCAAATTAGCCCAAATCCTCCTCCTCCTCCTCCCCGTCCAAAGA
Source organism: Pelusios castaneus (assembly GCA_007922175.1). Lineage (NCBI taxonomy): Eukaryota > Metazoa > Chordata > Testudines > Pelomedusidae > Pelusios > Pelusios castaneus. Next base: position 414,946 of record ML686085.1, read on the forward strand.
GAGCTTCTAGCAGCCCAATTTGCTCACTTTTCCATACCCCCTCCAAGTTCCTAGCTGGTTCTGAAAATACTGATGCTTTACATTTTACTTGACATGGAGCCCTGCAGAGATCAGTGTTGCTCATCATAGTATTAAAGGACAGATTGTAATTTATAATCTGCTATGACAGTGTGCTGCCCCAGGATCAGACTGGAACAGTTTAATTCCTCCCCTACCTCCCCCTTTCTCTGGTGAGGCTCGAAGGCCTGGATCCACAAATAGCCATGAGTTAAAACACTGAGCCTCACCATGCCTAATGTTAAGCACCTAGCACAACACTGATCCACAAAACCTGAGTTAGGCTTCTTGTTCAGTGACTGGGGAGTGACAGATGCCTAGAAATGAGAACCAGGAAAGTCAGAACACCAGGCAGGGAGCCCCCTAAACTAGCCAACAGATACCAAGGAAAGAGGTGTGGTCTGAGTCCAGCCCCAGCTTGGAGTTTGGCACCTGAATTCAGGCAGGAGGATGATATCTATCTAGGAACTCCTCTCCTGCAATCAGGCACCAACCTAGGCCATTTCTTGCAAGTACAATAGCAGAACAGATCTGACGCTACACAAAATGGCCATGCGGACAAGGGCTCTAAAGCACATACATTTCACTGTGGATCTAAATAACTTTCATAATCTGACTCTAAATCTCCAAGTCATGTTATCCAAGTATTTGTTTTCATCTTTTCAGGCATGCACATCTTTGCCAAGCACGATTTATGAAGCATTCTTGATAGTCAAAATTCCTTCAACATTTAACCAGATTGGATTTGCCTTGATGATGTCAGTGAATGCAAAACATGTGCAAACCATGACTATTCTATTGTAGTAGGCTTTTATGCCCATTTTACAGCAACAGTGCAATCATTAATAATGTTTAGTAGTTACAATATTGGATCAACAAGAATTAATGTGTATTATGAGACTGTCTTTGAAGACTTTCCTTTAGATATGTATTCACTGAGACAAAAGATTATACTAATTTATATTGCTTTATTTTTTTAAGGAGACCTTCATGGAAAGATTGGTAAGTTACTCCTTCTTTTTCACTATATCAGGACCGTTTTTTCTCTGACAATGTTTTAATTTGGTTGTTTAATGTAATTCTTTTTTAAAATAATGAACATTTTGAAAATCCAGGCAGATATAAATTCATGGCCAAAAGCCTTTGGAAAATTAAGTGAATGGAAATATTGGCCTTACACTTTCAAAAGTGACTAGTGACTTTGGTATCCAAAAACTGAGGGTTTCAAACCGAAAGCCCCTTGTACTGGTTTCATTTGCAGAGGGGGTGCAATTTCTGAAAAATCAGTAGCTTCTTTTGAAAGTGTAACCCTATTGTTTTATCATATCCTTATCACCACAATTCAAAGGCTTCAGAGTAAAGGTGGGCGAGAGCAGGTAAGGATTAATGAACCATATCCGGGCTATGTTTACACTGCACACTGCTTGTAGTGGCATGGGGGGTGGTATAGCTACACCAGTGGCTCCCAACCTTTTTGGCTCAAGGGCCACAGTTATCATTTTTACAGCCATGAAGGGCCAGCAGCCTCTGCCAGCATGCCCCTCTGAAAAGCAGACAGCCTCCTCACTGATCTTCTGTCTCCCTGGCTCCAGCAGGGAAACTATACGCATCTGTAGCCCTGTACACTCCACCTGGGACCCTAGGCAGTGGCTCCCTTTTGCAGCCAGGGGGATGGAAGATCAGTGCTCCCTTCCCTCTAGCTACAGCAGAGACCTGAGCACCTGTGGCCCTAGGTGGAGCACTTTGCTGTGCTCCTTGCTACAGCCAGGGGCAGGGGAGTGTCAATCTCCCATCCTTTTGGCTGCTTCAAGGAGCCTGCACCAGCATTTAGCCCCACAGAAACATGCTCCACTTAGGTCTTTAGGCAGTGGCTCCCTTCTGCAGCCTGCAGAAATAGGCCTGCAGGCCTCTTTGAAAGTCCCCACAGACCACTTTTGGCCCCCAGGTCACAGGTTGGGAACCACTGAGCTACACGGGATAGTGAAAAGCAAGCTGTGTCCACACTACAATGCATAGCTTCATGAGACAGAGAAAGGCTGTAGCTGGGGGGTGGCAGAGGGACACTACATTGCTAAAAAACCGTAGTGTAGGTGGGGGGGACACTGCTATGGCATATACAGCCATGTAGGGTGTATATCCTAAGGCAGTGTTTCTCAATCTTTAGTGGTCCAGGAAACACCTAAAAGTATTAATTATTTTATGCAGAACAGCTGAGGAAAACATTCTCAGGAAAGCTGGTAACAGTGACGGGATATAAATGCCCCAGTCACAGCAAAGCTTCAAGGTGTGCATCAACATCTGCCACCTCATACCTGGAAGCTTTGCTGTGGCTAGAGAATTAAATTGCTCTTCTCCCCTCCCTGTTCAGGCCCCTCCCCCCCTGCCACGGAGAGGGGTTGGGATGGGTCACAGAAGACCTGCTCTATGTCTGAGGAGCACCAGTATTCAGTGGAACACCGGTTGAGAAACATTGCCCTAAAGGTTCAGGCATGTCCGTACTCTATGCACCTAAGGAGTCTCTCACCATCTACCCTGTTATGATACACAGCATGCCCCCCAGCATGGGTATGTATTCTACATGCCACCGTATGGCATGTGCAGTGTAGTGGAGCATAGCTGCCTAAAGCTAGACACCTAAATCCACAAAGAGAAATGCCTTGATTTTTACCTCATAGCTCAGAAAGTTTCCTATGGAGCTTTGCATCAGTGGGTCTGGATGTCAGGACACATTTTTTTAAAGGACTAACACCCCAATACTGCAAGCACTTATGCATATGGTTAAATATTTGTTGGCTCAGTGAGATATTCTAAGATGCCTAAATTTGCATCTTTACTGGGAAAGCAAGGTATTATTAATATGGGTTAGCTAACACCTGGTAAAAGGAGGTAAAATCCTAATGAAGACAAAGTAGTTTGTATTTTTAACAGGAGCTAGCAGGTCATGGTAAAAATGAAACCAAAACAGTTTGACATGAACAGGAAAAAGTTCTGTTGCAGTTTGTGAAAATTGGGGGGGATTTTGACTCTTTTTCCTGATTTGATCTTGGGGGGAAAATTGAGCCCTTGGAAATATTTAAGGGGCAGGAAAACTTTTTCCAATCCAGTTCTGCAAACATTGTATATAGAACAGACCTCAAAGGCTACGTCTATACTGGCAATTTAAGTCAATTTAAGGAGGCTTAAGTCGGCTTAAATTAAGCCATGTCCACACTCGGCTTTCATTAAGTCAACTTAAGAAATTCCTTAAGTCGACTTAATGAAAGTTTAAGTTGACTTTGTTACTACCACTCCTTAAGTCGACTTAAGGACAGTGTGGACATGGAGTAACCCTTAAGGCAACTTTATTAAGTCAACTTAGTCCACTTTGTTAAGTCGACTTAACTTTTCTAGTGTAGACATAGCCAAACAGATGAGTAACTTCACTCCCACATATTTTTCAGGATTGGCCACATATATCATTGGCCCCAATGACAAATAATCATAGGATACTCACTGGGAAAATGTAACAATAATGTACTATTTATGAAGAGATAATTAGGTTTGGAAAGAAGATTTTTATTGGTAATGTTGGAAAATATTGATTTCACCATAAATGCACAAAATGAACACAAAAGGATTTCCAGAGATAAGAGAAGTTTATGTGTAGGCAAAAAAAGAGCTTGAGAACATAAGAGTTTGATTTGAGGATCTTTACTTTGTATATTTTGACATATGCGGTTGACAATTTGAGTTTAATGGTTTTAAAGCTTTAACTTCCTGAATCTCATGTCAACCACCATTAAAAAAATTATTGTGTGACACCACAACCACCACCTCTGTTTCTCAGAACTGTGGGAATGCAGATAGCTAAAAATAAAAAGCTGAAAATAATCATTGTCCACCTGTCATGGGATGCCCATCCATGCACCCCTAGGGCATGATCTATGTAACCTTTCCGTTCAATTTTGCAATGTAATTGTGTGATTTGATGCCAAATATGCCACATCAAGTTCCTTTGTGAAAGCTCCTAACTTATTCTACATAATTACCTTGGTACCCTGTTTTCTACAGCAACATGTGTGTAGAGGTGTGAAGCATGTTACAGGGTTGAGTCTCTCAAGACTATCTGTAGCACAGAGGCTGGAGAACTACATGACAAAGCAGGGGTTAAAGTAAGGGGGAATGCACTGGAACACTGTTCCAGGGCCCACAATTTTTAGGGGCCAGGGTTCCGGGGCCCCTAAAAATAGAAAAACCAGGCGGAACGCTGCGTTCCAGTGCATTCTGCCCAGGGGGCCCAGAATAGTCGCAGGCTCTGGCAGAAGACTTGTTCTGCCCTGTCCTGCTGCGGCCGGGCTGGGGAGTTTCAAATCTCCCGCCCTGAGCATCCTCAGACAGAGCGTGCTCAGGGTAGGAGTGGCCTGGCCCAGGAGCAGCTTTGCCAGCCACCCCTGTAGCTCCAGGCCTCTGACCAGGTACGGGGGGCTGAGAGGAGTGAGGAAGGCCCGGAGGGCAGAGAATCAGGAAGGGGCCATGGGGGAGGGGCGAGGTTCATGGAAGGGGTCCGGGGGGGGCAGAGGATTGGGTTAGCGACTGCGGGGGAGGGGCGAGGGTTGGGGAAGAGGTCACGGGGGGGCAGAGGAGCAAGGAAGGGACCACGGGGGAGAGGCGAGGAGTGGGGAAGGGGCTACAGAGAGGGGCAGAGGAGCGGGGAAGGGGCCGGGGCCGGGGGGAAGGGGCGAGGACTATGGAAGTGGCCCCAGGGGGCAGAGGATTGGGTTAGGGACTGCGTGGGGGGGAAAGAGGATTGAGGAAGGGGCCATGGGGAGGGGCAGAGGAGCGGGGAAGAGGCCTGGGTTTGGGGAGCTGGAAGTCGGGCAGGGAAGGGGCTGGGGTTCCGAGAGGGGAAGGGACAGAGGGGGTTTGGGGAACCAGCAGTTGGGCAGGGAAGGGGTCGGGGGGGGCAGAGGAGCGGGGAAATGACTGAGGGGGGCCAGAGGAGCGGGAAAGGGGCTGGGGGGGCGAGAGGAGCGGGGAAGGGGCCTGGGGGAACAAGAGGATAGGGGAGCCAGTGGGTAGGTGGGGAAGAGGCCTGGGGAGGCTTGGTGGTGGGGGACCAATATGGGGTGCAGCAGAGGGGCCCCATTTGGGGACAACACTAGGGAGGCCCAGTAGGAGGACCTTCCACTGTCACCCCGCCACCTAGTGCCACTGCCCCCCATACCCCTCTGGCACCCCACCCCACCTCTGCCCTGTCCTTCCAAGCGCCCCAGCCATTCCTCCTTTGCCACCCATCCCTGCTACACTCCCCTGCCAGGGCACCCCTGCCTTTCCCACCACTCCACAGTTTCTGTGCCTTATCTAGCCTAAATTTGCTCACTGAACCCAGTAGCAAAACATCCTTTGACTTCAGTGTGACTGAAGATCAGGACCTGTATTTGTTGCTTAGATGAGAGGGGGAAGGTGAACAGTTTTTGCTTGTTGTAAACAAAACACAGAGCCACAAGAATATAAAAATGCCATAAACCTAATACCTGTAGCATTAATAGCACCAGTTAGGTGAATTGGCCCTGATTCTCCCACCACCACACACACAATGTTATTGTGTTCAATTGTGCCACGTTGTGTGATGGTTTTGTGATATGGACGTATTGGGCCAAATTCACCCCTGATATAATTCAGCTGCCTTCATTAGATTGTTCCAAAGGGGTAGCTGTGTTAGTCTATTGCAGAAAAACAACAGAGTCCTGTGGCACTTTTAAAGACTAACAGATTTATTTATCGCATGAGCTTTCGTGGGAGAAAATCCCACTTTGTCAGACGTTTAAGTTTCCCATCTTCAAAGCGTCTGACGAAGTGGGATTTTCTCCCATGAAAGCTCATGTGATAAATAAATCTGGTAGTCTTTAAAAGTGCCACAGGACTCTGTTGTTCATTAGAATGTGTCACACTTGAATCATGGCATCCTTTATCTCTGAGGCAGTGGTTAAAGTAAGTCGTTTGGTACAGCTCATCTCTTATTGGAAAATGGCTAAGGTGTGCAGGATGCAAACATTGGTCCTGTTACGTTTTTTCTTGATCTGGTTGAACTAGGCTGCAATGATGCTGATGGCGTAGTATTAGCTTTGCTGCAGTCTTTGACAGCACATGGGTTCACGGAGGAATTTCTCAAAGATAACAGGATTGGTTTAGGTGTAGATGGCGCCTCGGTCATGTTGGGCAGTAAGGCTGGTGTTGCCACAAAATTAAAGACACTATTTCCACTTTTGATAGGTTGGCGTTGTTTTAATCACAGGTTGGAATTGGCCATGGCTGATGCTATCAAATACTGCAGTGAAGTTAATCACTTTAAATCATTCATGGATTCATTCTATGCTCTGTACAGTCAGTCACCGAAGTGCTTGAGAGAGTTGGCTGAATGTGTGCAAGTGATCAGGAAGTCCAGCTTAATAGGATTGGATGCCTATTTGATGTACGTTGGGTTGCCTCTAGCTACCACACTGTATGAGCTGTTTGGCGGTCATACGCAGCCCTCTGTAGCCACTTCTTGAAAAAATTCAACTGATTTCTCATGAGAAGGGAAAGATAAAGCAAAATTTGCTGGCACGACAAAAAACTGGAGAATCCGTTTTTTGTTAAAAACTTGGGTCTCATGCTTGATGCTCTGGAGGAACTTGCAGACCTGTCCTTGGTGTTGCAAAAGTCTGATGGAACATTATCTACAGCAAGTAAATTCCAAAGGGGTAGCCATGTTAGTCTATTGTAGAAAGACAACAGAGTCCTGTGGCACTTTTAAAGACTAACAGATTTATTTATCGCATGAGCTTTCATGGGAGAAAATCCCACTTAGTCAGACACTTTGACGAAGTGGGATTTTCTCCCACGAAAGCTCATGCGATAAATAAATCTGTTAGTCTTTAAAAGTGCCACAGGACTCTGTTGTCCTACAGCAAGTAAGTTAATAAGTCGACCAGTTCAGGTGTTTATAGCTTGCAGAGAGTGAGATTCAGAGTTCTACCAAAAGGCTTGTGAGTCGATTGCTGAGGTTGCTTTAACGGTGTATGTGTAAACATGTTTGTGGATGCTGGCAAGCAAATTGGAATTTCTAAATATCAGTTTTACCAGGCCTTAGCAGAGTGTATGAATGCTAGATTGTTGGGAGACTCAGAAAAACATCTCCCGTGCTGTTGAAGCACTTGACTCATCATGTTTCACTACAGAACTGTCACTGGAATTTGATGAAAGTGACAACATTTTTGTGTTCCAAGTTTGGCATTGCATCTAATGAAGCGAAATCTGCATATCGGGAAATAAAGATCACAATACTCATTGTGTTATGCAGTGTTTGCTAGTTTGTGACAATAATTGCTATAGACATGAATGCCATATAAAATTATAAATAACAGATGCATATGGTACTGAGAAGTGGTTGCAAATGCATACCTAGGCTGGGGCCCACATGTGCATGTAGGGGGCCTGGACAATACGGGAAGGGGGCCCAGAGATTAGGAGGGTTCCGGGGCCCAGCAAATTATACTTTAACCACTGTGACAAAGGGAATGCAAATGCCCCACCTGGCTGTAGAAGTAAAGAGAATCACACAGCAGCACAGAGGGGGAGGGACTGTCAGGAGTTTAAAAGACAAACCGTTTGGCAGAGAAGCTGCAGGCTTTTGCCTGGGAGATTCCATCTTTCAACTTTCTCCAGCTTCAAGCAAGATCTGGGCCCTGCCTTGGCATAGGCAGAGAATGACAGTAAAATACCAAACAGCCCAACCCTTTACGCATATGACTCTGAGGTCAGTTTAGGTAGAGATGTCAGATCAGTATGCGGTTTACATCTTTTATTTGATAGTGGTCACTCCCGACTCATTTATAAGTATGATTCTGCCTTGATTGGCCATGTTTTCACTTGAAATCGTACTTTGATCAAGAAACTAGTATTTGTTTTATCTAAAGCTGTGTGATCTTTAGAGGGAGTGGATGTGGGAGGCTGGGCACAATCCATTTCTTTGTTAAGTGGACGAATTTGAGACTACGGTGATTGGGAGTGGGTCGCAATCCCTGTAAGACAGTGGCTCCCAGTGTAGTATCTGGGGCTGGGGGTGTTCGCTTGGAGACAGATGCCTGTGTGGCTAGTGCAGGGGTTGGCAACCCAAAAGACAAGAAGAGCCATTTTTAAAAATTCCTTCAATTACCAAGTGTTTTGAGAGTCGAAATAGGTGGAGGGAGCCGTGCCAGGGCACCTGTCCTAGGGCACCTGTCCTAGGGTCCCCTGATTGCAAGGAGCCCAGAGCCACAAGGGGACAGACAAAGAGCCACATGCAGGACCCCTGGGCTAGTGGATTTACACTCACTGTCTGGGACCGATTACGTACTGCTGGCTGGTGTGGACTGACTCAGGAGTGAGTGGTCACCTGACAGGATGGGGTGAATTGGGGTTCAGCAGGGGAGTTTGGGGGCTTACAGCAGCACACCACACCGGATCTGGGAAGCACCCTGTCACACCACCAAAATTATAAAAAATGAAAATTGAATTCTGCCAAGCCTAATAATTATGTAAATAATTAAAATGCTTAGAATGAAAACTGTCCTTCCTTTCTGTGTTCACTCAAACAGAAGTTCCGTGTTCTTATATTTCTTTTTATTTTGTTTTATCTGTCTTTTTTCTTTAGGGAAGATCCATGGTGAAAAATGTAAGTTATATTTTTCTTAGTATAATCTTCTGTGCACATTTGTCTCCTATTGATTTTTTAAATCTACTCACTAAGGCTATGTCTATACTAGAAAAAGTTAAGTCGACTTTCTTAAGTCGACTTAATAAGGTTGACTTAAAGCCAACCTTATTAAGTCGACTAAGTCTTAGTCCACTTTATTAAATCTACCTAACTTAAGGGTTACTCCATGTCCACACCATCCTTAAGTTGATTTAAGGAGCCAACTTAAGCTGACCTAATGGGTGGTTCTTATTAAGTCGACTTAAGCTTTCATTAAATTGACTTAATGAAAGCCTGGTGTGGACAGGGACTAAGTTAGGTCAACTTAAGCCTCAGATGGCTAGATGCTGCCAGCCCCATCCAGGTGAAAGAAGGCTTCCCTGGGGCTGAATGCTGTATAAATTCTCCCCAACTATTCTTGTCAGCGGTGTTCTACCCAAACCCAGTTCAGCCACTTCTCGCTCAGTGGTTAGAGCAATCACCTTGAATGTAGGAGGCCTGTTTTCAAATCCCTGTTCAACCTTAGCAGAGGCAGGGATTTGAACTTTGACCTCCCACACCCTAGGTGAGTGCCCAAGCCACTGGGCTCTATCTACACTGGCAAGTTAGTTCCACTTAAGGAGGCTTAATTCGAACTAACTAAAGCCATGGCTACACTAGGCTTTAGTTAGTTCAAATTAAGGGCTTCCTTAATTCAAACTAATAACTTCGAATAGGGCTTCAGAAGTAAGGGTTAATTCGAACGAACTAGTTCGAATTAACCAATGTGGCCTTGTTAATTCGAACTAATTTCTTAGTTCGAATTAACCAGCCATTGAAATGCATGGGGATCGCTAATTCGAACTGACTTAGTTCGAACGAACTTTTCCAGTGTGGCCATGCTAGTTCGAATTAAGCTAATTGGAACTATCTAAAATTAGTTCGAATTAGTTAGTTTGAACTAATTAATTCAAACTAATTTTAGCAAGTGTAGACATAGCCTCTGGTATTCCAGGCTGTACCCATACGCCAGCTCAGTTGCTGATCCGATTGCCCATACCTAATTTTTCTGCAGTGTGTGCTCTGAGCATGCCTACTGGATCAGAGCCCACCAGCTCAACAGGAGCTGTACCTCACCAAGCCTTGACCTGAACTAAGGCATTGAGCATCTTTGTGCCATCAGGACTTAGGCAGTTGTATGCATGCCCAAAAACAGATGCTTGGGCGCCTAGGGGATTTAGGCACCTACAGGGGAAGAAGGCAGCTAGCAGAGCATTGTCTGAGAATTCTGGAACTTGCACCTCTCCTTGGTCTACAATAGTCTGGATCTGGTGACTTGCTGGGCATGCTGTACTAGTCATTTGCTTGCTATGCTCCCTCTAAGCTGTGTGCATGTGTGTGCGCACACAGCTGATGAACCCAGCACACACACAAAAATATAGGGTGCACAAAAAGAGCCGGAACGCCCCGGCCCGCAGGAGGCTGGGAGCAGTGGCCAGGCTGGGGAGTTTCAAAACTCTGGCCCTGAGCATGCTCAGACAGAGCGTGTTCATGGCAGGAGCATCCTGGCCAAGGAGCGGCTCTGGATGCCCCTGCAACTCTGGCAGGGGAAGGAGGCAGGGGAGAGGATCGGGGAAGAGGCCCCAGGGGGCGAGAGAATTGGGGACGGGTGCGGGACGGGGGAGGGGGGCAAGCGGGGAAGGGGCCCTCGGGAGTGGGAGGATAGGGGAAGGGGAGTCGGGGAGCTGGGCCAGCTGGCGAGTGGGGGGGGTGAAGAGAGGGAGGAGTTGAGGGGAGGGAAGGAATCGCTGCACTCAGGGAAAGGCCAGGAAGGAGCTACGTGGGGACAGGGAAGGGGCATGTTAGGGGAGGAGCTGCTGTGTGCAGGGATGGGGGGGGGGGTTGGGGAGAGGAGCCTGCCCGGAGAAAGGGAAGGGGAGGGGAAAGAAGCCGGGGCGAGGGAAGGGAGCGGAGAGGCGCCCGTGTGGAGTAAGGGGAGGGAGGGTATGGGAAGCAGACCAGGCAGGGAGAAGGGGGTGAGGAGCAGAGCAAGCAGGGAGAAAGGAGAGGAGCCCACGCCGTGTGGCATGGCACAGCAGAAGCCAAGGAAGGAGTCAGGGAGCCGATGGAGCTGGCGAGGAAGGGTCAGAGAGTCCACACGGCACAGGGCCAGGGAGGGGTGGGATAGCCCACAGGGAAGGGAAGCCTGTGCGGTGTGGGCTGGTGAAGCGGTTGGGGAGCCCAAGTGGTGTGGGGCAGGAGGAAGGGTTCAGGGAGCAAGTTAGCGTTGCGGGAGGAAGGGAAGTAAGGGGGGTCCCACCACCAGGCTGCACTGCTTCCCTCCCTAACCCTACCCCACCATGTTCCCTTGTCTCCCCACCTCTGCCTTCCCCCGCCATGCTCCCCATGCTCCCCCCTTGCCACCAGACACGGCCATGCTTTCCCTGCCTCCACACACGGCCTCCCTCGCCCTGCCACACTCTCCCACCATCCGTACACACTGATGTTTCCTGAAAAAGAACAAGCGAGCCCTTTACAGGTTTTCACAAAATAATTAAGTGAAAATTTGTTGTGTACCGTTTTGAAAGCGACACATATAACAGTTACTGAAGGGAGGATGGGCATTATTTGAGAACTGTATTTAGGTATGAAATGTAAGTTTCTGGTTTTACAGAACCAAACTGAATTTGTAAACTGGGGTTTATTTTTTTACTGTTTACATTTTATGAATAGTAAGATCAATTTCTATTATTCCTTATCAATTCAAAATTTGCTCACTGGCCCCCCGAGTGAGAGACGAGTTACAATGTGGCCCCTCACCCCTGAAAATTGGACACCCTATATGTGCTCCTGTTTGTCTATACATGAAGATTACAACACATATTGTCATTTTCATAACTACTGTTGCATTATACTTGCTTGAGTGCATTCACATCATGGTGCACACATTTGAACTCTGGGTCAAAAAAGTTGCACAAAAGACATTTTTTGCGCACACAGCCTACCAAAAATTAGAGGGAACATTGAAATTGCTTGAAAGGGTTTTTGGTACATGTAGATAGGTGGTTATAGCCCAGCTGGGGAAAATAATCAGCCATACCCAAATCTATTCATAGCCCTGGCCTCAGGGTTCTGCTTACTGTCCAACATAAAAGAAGATGTGGAGCCACCATACCAAGCAGTCATCGTGTTCCCAAGTAGATTGTGGGTCCCTAGAAGCTCAAAAGTCCACGTGGCGAGTGGTTTTTGCAGCAGCAGGACTGCTGCTCCCTGATGCCACCAGAAGCATGCACAGTGGCTTTTTTTTTTTTTTTTACAGCAGCAGGGCTGCTGTCATTTGAGCCACCACCAAAAACTACCAACGGTGGGGAGGAGCTTCAGCGGTGGAGGGAGCCTCAATGGTGGCAGTTTTGGGCATCCGGTGTCGCACACAGAGGGCTCCCAACCATGTTATGACATTAAAAGAGTTGAGAATCCCTGGCAAAGTCCTAACTTGTTTAATTATTATCTTGATATTGGAAATCAAAATAAAATAGAAAACTCCTTAAAATCTCTATTTGGTGAAAAAGTTCTTAAATAATTTGTATTTATCCATGTTTTATTTTAGGGAAGCTTCTTGAAAATATCAGTAAGTTTCATTCCCTGCACCCCCAAATAGAACCTTGTATGTGAAGTTGTGTGCTGTTAAGTTTTTAATTAAAGGGACAATGTCAGCTGGAAAATCACAGGTAATGTCAATGAGTTATTAATAGCAATCCCTTGGCTATGTTGTGGAAAGTCATAAAGCAACCAGGGCTTTAAAATACTTTATGTAGGAGGTTCACAAAGAATGGAGCTCTAGAGAGGGTGAGTAAGCAGTAATACCTAGCTCTTGTATAAACACATGCCTCCTTAGTAATAATTAATGATCAGGCCTAACCATACATATTGCACAATACCAAACTGTAAACCTTTGAAAGTAATCAAATTCCAAAGGGGTAGCCGTGTTAGTCTATTGTAGAAAGACAACAGAGTC
>ML686085.1:436253-498478 GCA_007922175.1 Pelusios castaneus
TGTGTGTGTGTGTGTGTGTGTGTGTGTGTGTGTGTGTGTGTGTGTGTGGTGATGAGGCAAGGGAGGGAGGGGATTGCGATGAGCTCAGCTGGTAGCAACCTGGAACCAGTCCTCCCCCTGCAGCTGGAGGGTGTAACCAGGAGGCTACCTACCTGGATCAGGGTGGTGGGAAGAGCTCTCCTCCATTCCCTCCAAGCAGTGACTCCCGGGGAGCAGGAACAGCCAGCTAGGGCTGGAGTTTTGAGGCCCCCTCTTAACCTGGAGCCCTGGTCTTCAGTCCCTCAAGCCCCTGCATTAATCCAGCTGGGTTCTAGCCCAGCGACTCTACTATCAGCAACCAAACCCAGCCCCAGAGGTGAATCGGGGCTGCAGAGGCCCTGGGCCTCCCCACCAGTGGGTCCCTCCCTGTGCCTAGAGCCCCAGCTCCACTGCCAACCTAGGACCCTGGCACTGGTGGGCCATTGCTGGGCGGAGGCCTGAGGCCAGAGGCCAGCCATGGCCTGGCTGGTCAGCCCCCGGAGGTGGCAGGGCTGACTGGTGCACATGGTGTGGCTTCCGGTGCAGCCTGAAGGTCGCCCCAGAGGCCGTACCACATGCTCCAGTTGGCCCCGCCACCCCCGGAAGGCTGACCAGCTAGACCGCAGCCGGCCCACCCCATCCCCAGGAGCAGACTGGCTGGCTCAGGGGTGGGAGTGTCGAGCCTGGCCTCTGGATGGGCCTGCCCTGCCTCCCCCATCCCTCTTCCCCACCTCTCACCTCCGCCCCGCTAGTGCTTGCAGGGCGGAGGCCCTCCACATTGTGGTGGGCCCCTGGGCATAGGTCCCATTGGCCCATGCAATAGTCTACCCCTGCCCAGCCCCAAACCTTATTATTGTTTCCCTGGGCTGCTCCCAGTTCCCTGGATATTTCCTTTCCTCAGGACCAAGATGCCATGGCTTCTATTGTCCCCTAGTTTCCTCCTTTCCCTCTCTATAGCTGGAGATCGATTACAGGCCATCACACTGCATCCTCTTGTCTGCTGCCAATTTCCTGTCTTTATCATAGAATGACAGAATCATAGAAACTGGAAGGGACCATGAGAGAACATCGAGTCCAGTCCCCTGCACTCATGGCAGGACCAAGTACCCTCTTACCATCATACCATCATAGCTCATCATAGCATAGTACCTGGATCTTTTCCGTTGACCTCTAGTCTCAATGGCTATGTCTACACTTGTAATTTTAAGTCGACTTTAACTAAGTCGATTTAGTGAGTCTACACTTAAAATTAAAGTCGACTTAAAGGGGAACTTACAAAGTCGACCTAGAGTGTCCACACTGGATGCTCTAGGTTGACTTTGTGGGGCTAGGGGGACCTAGGGCAGGTCCACGGGGGCAGAGGGGACACCCCTTGCCCAATGCCGGGGGCTCAGCCTTTGCCCCATTGTACCTATGTACAATGGGGCAAAGAAGGACAGGGATCCTGGCAGGGCATAGGGGCAGGGTGGGCAGGGTTCTGCCCTGCCCTGTTGGGGGGCATACCAGGATCTCCCTGTTGCCCCCCCCCCCCTCCCCAGCTGGGAGGGCATTGGTGTAGTCCTGGGATAGCCCTAAGTCAACTTAGGGCTACCTCATGTCTACACTGGCTTAAGTCGACTTTAGAAAGTCAACTTTATTGTCCTTAGGTCGATTTAAGCAAGCTGCTTAAGTCGACTTAAGGAAACTGTAGTGTAGACGCAGGGTAAATTAAGTCGGCTTAGGCAAGCTTAAGTCAACTTAATTTACAAGTGTAGACGCAGCCAATGAGGGATTGCGTATCCAACCTAATTCTCCTCACGTTTGGCCTATTAAGTTAATTGATCCCCTCCTCAGCCTCACAAACTATTTCAAGGCTGGTGTGGGGGTGAAGACCCCTCAGATTTCTCAGTTGGGAAGTCAACTTGCAAAACTCTGGACCTTTGCTACAGCTTGTCAGAGAGAGAGGCCACACTGGTGTCAGGAGGAGGAGAAATGATATAATGGAGATATGCCATAAAAGAAGAAAGTTAAATAAATCAATATTTAGTATAATGAAAGCAGAAAAAGTAAAGTTTGAGTTATGGAACCAAATGAATATTAACTGCTCAAGTAGGTTAACAGTATATTATGATTTTAGGATTTGATTTTGAAATTTCTGCACACCTAAGAATCCAAGAAGCTGTAATAGGACTCACATTTATAAAAAGTTCAAAACTCTAAACCTATGAAAGAATGTTGTTGTTTGGTTGGTTTGTTTGTTTCACTTTTTAACCACAAATTTCATAATATGGATAGAAATGTAATGAATAATTTTCTAAACACTAGGAATCAATATGAAGTGGAAGGAAAAAATCTTCAAAGCTTTGTTCATAGCTTGTATTTATCTCTGTTTGCTTTATTTTAGGGGCACATCTTCAAAATATCAGTAAGTTCAATATTTTTCTCCCCATCTAACATTTCATATGAAGTTGTATGCAGTTAAATTCGTTGTTATTTTTAATTAAAGGAATAATGTCAATTTGAAATCAAATGCAATAACTTTGGACCAATTTAGAGGGTACAGCAGCTCAGTCATTTGCAGGATTGGGGCTTTTGTTATAAGTCATTATCTATAGAATGGTATATTATAATGAACACATGTTTTTATACTAACAGTAAGATCTGACCTTTCATTTCTTGTACACACACCACTCTCAATGCAATCAAAGGGTAAAGGTTCATGAGGAACAGTAATCAAAATAGTTTGAATTTTGATTTTTCATCATCATTTTTATTTCCAGTGGCAGAAAAAGTGGGGGGATTGCCAACCCACCTGTTACATTCTTCCCCCTCCCATCTTCCCAGCAACTCTAACAATTAATAATTAGATCTAAAGATATCATGCCCTGAAAAACTATGTCTTTAAAAATTATAGTGGAGCCCTGATCCCACAAATTCTTAAGCTTAGGCTTCAATTTTCAGTGTAAGGGTAAGTGTATAGAAGTCAATGGGAGTACTCACATGCTTAAAATTACATATGGGCCTCACTCTTTATATATTCAGTGCCTGTGAGTCTGAGCCTGCAAATGCTATGTGCATGTGCCGCTCTATTCAAGTGCCTGAGTGTTTATCAGATTAGGTGTTAACAATGCATTTTTGACCTGTAGTCTTATATCTTGAGCTAGGACTGAGGTGGTAAACCATTGAATACAGTCTCACTGATTTCAGTGTAGGTTCAGGCCTTTAGTGTATCACAGTGTCAGTGAAGGTATACTGTTAATAGTATTGAATAGGTATAGCCATGATCCTGCAGAGTTATGCAACCCACTGGCAGGGGCGGATTATTGCAGGGGCCTGTGGGTCCTGTGCCCTGGGGCCCTCACATCATGGGGGCCCCCACTATTTACCATAAATCTGGCTTATCCACAGTGGTTAAAGTATAATTTGATGGGCCCCGGAACCTTCCTAATCTCTGGGCCCCCTTCATGCATGTGTGGGCCCCAGCCCAGGTAGGCATTTGCAACCACTTCTCAGTACCACATGCATCGGTTATCGCTCTATAAAAAATATTTATAATTTTATTTGGCGTTTATGTCTATAGCAATTATTGTCACAAACTAGCAAACACTGCACAACACAAAAAGTATTGTGATTAACAACGGTGGGGCGTAGGACCTGCTAGCAGGCAGGGCAGGGCATAACATGCGTTCTGCTGGATTTTTCTATTTTTAGGGGCCCCGGAACTCTGGCTCCTCAAATTTGTGGGCCCCGGAACTGCGTTCCAGTGCGTTTTCCCTTACTTTAACCTCTGCTTATCCAATCTTCTGGGGCCCATGGACCAGACTTCAGCCCACCAAGGGCCTTATCTGGCCTGCAGAGTTCCCTGAGCTGCCAGAGGAGGCTGGAGAGTTGGGGCTTTTTAAAATTTTACAGGGTGGGAGTGACCAGGTCACAGAGCTGACTTCAGGGGCTGGATTCAACACCACTGAGGGGAGGAGGGAGGGTTGAGGGGTCAGGGGACCAGGGCAGGGGTCAGGGCCCCCCTGCGGTGTAGGGCCAAGGAAGGGATCGCGGGGCTGGGAGCCCATGGGGCATGGAACCGGGGAAGGGGAGGGGGGTGCCCACGTGGCATGGGGAAGGGGTCGGGGAATCGGCAAAGCAGGGGAAAGTGGGGGAAGCCCATGTGGTGGGGAGGTGGGGAAGGGGTTGGTAACACACAGGGAAGGGGAAGAGGACCCTGCAGCACAGGGAACCTGCAGGGAAGAGAACCCCACGTTGCAGGGAAGCATCATTGGGTATGTCTACACTTGAAAAGTTAAGTCGACTTGTTAAGTCAACTTAACAAGGTCAAATTTAAGTCAACTTTAAGCCACGCGGGGCTCCCTTGTCCCCGGGGGGAGCTGCAGGTCCCTTCTTGCCAGGACCTGCGGCTCCCCCCGGGGACAAGGGAGCCCCGCGCAGCCAATTTAAAGAAAGCCCAGTGTGAACATGGAGTAATTTAGGTCAATTTAAGTGTCCCAAGTCGACCTAAATTGCAAGTGTAGACATACCCATTGTTTTTATGATGACAGTGTGGGGTGTGAGGGGGTGGCGACCTCTGAGGCATTTGTGCCCAGGGCCTTAGATTTCCTTAATCCACTTCTGTCCATTGGTGAATGTGTTATTGTTCCACATCTGTGCTACTCCATATGTAATATGAGTCCAGCACACTTGCAGATGCTTAATTTTAACTATGTATTACTCCCATTGAAATAAATCAAGGCCTGCATGCATGAGCTGAATGACTATAATGAAAAATGATCTTTAAATTTCTATACATTCCAAGATAATTTTTTTATTGTCTTGTTATTTTCTCTTTATTTAAGGTCAGCTGAATGAAAAAATCAGTAAGTTATATATCCTCATTTTTGTATGGAGTTGCATCTTCTCATGACATTTTCCATTTACTTTTGTTGCCAAAAGGGAACTGCTGGCTAAATTCAAACACACAACAAATGATTTCCTAGCAAGAAAGATTTTAAGAAAGTGATTAAAACTAAGGGTATTGAATAGCAATGCTAGTGCAGATTCTCAGCCACCTAATGAAGTTTTCACCAGCTCTAGTCCGGGGTATTGTAACACTCGCTTATGGAATCACAGGGATTTATTGGAACACTGAAATACCAATTCCAGCACACTCATACAAGACTTGACTTTTAGACTCCCAGATCAGATTAAATAACACAATGACATACAAGAAAGACAACAATTTAACACTACTATAAAGAGATCACTATCTATTGATAAGGTGCTTATTTAAATATATTCATTGCTTACAACCCCCTCCTGGTCCCATCCTGTGCAGTGGTCGTGTATTGGATGTGGCTTTTAACCCAGCTCAGGGCTAGAATAATAGATACTGGAAGATTTCAGGGATGTCTTATCCATCATTTGGAAGGCACTCATTTCCCAAAGACTGAATAAAGAGGGTTGGCAAGAGATTGTTTGGGTGAGGGGATTGGGTTTAATTTAATCTTGGAAAAAAAGCTCTTTCATAATGTCTGTCTTTCTGATTTTTTTTTAATTATTACTATTTTTATTGTTTAGATGGACTTCAAAGAGAACTTGGTAAGGTTTTTTCCCCTTCTCTTTCTGTAATGCCTCCTTTCTATTAATTGGATTCAGCTTAACAATGAATTTGTTTACATGAGCACTATTGATCTTTATTTGATCTGTTTGGTTTCAGAGTGGAGAAAAGCCCTAGTTTGTCCAAGTAAGTAAAGCTCATATTTAGTTAATATCCAAATCTCACTTCCTTTTGAGATCCTTGTTCCCTTCATTTATACAAACAAACAATACTTTTCAAAAACACAAACCAAAACATAAATAAGAAATAATGCAATAGTTTCTCTAGAATGGTGAAGGTGGATCCCCAAGTGAGCTATAGAGCTGGGCAATCTTCCCTTTGGGAACATGGAGGAGAGTGAACTAATATTTTTTCTGAATCAGGGTAGTACTTGGTACTTAAATGTGACACTGTTCTGTTGTTATTCTGTGCACACCCATTGCATTACATGTATAACCGATCTATTCCTGACAATGACTTTCCTCTAAGAGAATGACTGAAGCCTTAGTCTGCTCCTGAAGAAATATGAATGAATGAAAGCCTGTTGCCTTCTGCCTATTGTGAGATTAACTTTGGGAGTGGATGGTGGAATTATGTCACTGAATCTGGCAAACTGATTTATTTAATATTCAGTAATTGTGAATACAGTGGGACAGATGGCTCAGAAAGTCTAGTGTTTCACAGGATATCATGCATGATTCATTGCATTTTTTTCATTTCCCTGACTGTCTTGCATCTAATGCTCCGTCTTTGCTATTCATGCATGGACCCTGCTGCCTGCAAAACAAATTGAATGAGCCTTCCTGATAGAGCCAGAGAGACAGGAAAGAAGGAAAATGGGATTGGGGAGAGGGAAAGAAAAGATTATCCTTGGACAGGGAGGCTAGAAAGTAGAAAGAGGAAGTGGGGGGAGTGGAATGAAGTAAAAAGAACACTGGAAAAGAATTAAGGAAAGGGAGACCTGAGGAATGAGGAGGAAAGAAGAAATAATTTAAATTAAAGGAAAGGGCTAGGAACCTGAGAGAGCCAGGCTGAGGGAAGGAAAAGGGAAATAGACCTGAAAGAAAGTGTATGAGCAAGGAAGGAACAAAAGAAGAGAAGCCAAATTAACAGGGAAGAAACAAAACAAAAACTGATTCTTAGCCTGAAAATTGATAGATTAAGTCTGGGCCCAAGGTAGAATTTTTCTAATGAGTTTGAACCCAACAAACCACCTACAAGGTTCTCCCTGCCTGCAGGAAACAAGATTTCTCCCTCTCCACCCAAAGCTCCACCTCTCCAAGGCTATGTCTACACTTGCACTTTTAAGTCAACTTTAACTAAGTCGACGTAGTGTGTCTACACTTAAAATTAAAGTCGACTTAAAGGGGAACTTACAAAGTCGACCTAGAGCGTTGAGAAGGAAATCAAAGATGGAGTCTGTGCTGTTCTTATGCTAGTCCAAAATTCCCTGACAGCGTCCACACTGCATGCTCTAGGTCAACTTTGTGGGGTTAGGGGGACCTTGGGCAGGTCCATGGTGGCGGGGGGGCACCCCCTGTGTACAATGGGGCAAAGGAGGACAGGGACCCTGGCAGGGCAGAGCCCTGTGTGTGATGCTGTCTGGATTTAGGGAAGCATTTATGATAGTATTTTCAATGGATATCTCATAAATGCTATAATCCATAGCAACTAATGGTTGAGCCATTGAGGACATAAAGAATACAACCATTGTATCCCTAATGGCTCATCAGTTTACTCCCTGGGACCACATCACCTGGCAGATTCCTTAACATTAAGGAGACAATGGTTGTTCACACCCTCCTGTCTAAGACATTTGTCCAGAATGACACAAGTTAAAGTATGGATATAACATCAAATTCTTAACTTCTAATCGAAATAGAATTCCTAGACATAAACTATATAATCATTCCCAGCAAATTACTACCTTTCTATTGATACCAAACATGACATAGTTCCTATGGATCATAGCATTTATGAGATATCCATTGAAAATAATATCATAAATGCTTCCCTAAATCCAAACAGTGTCACACCGTGCCCACATGCCCTGCCCTTTGGGGGGCATGCCAGGCTCCCCCTGTGTCCCCCCCGGCAGGGAGGGCATTGGTGTAGTCCTGGGGTAGCCCTAAGTCGACTTAGGGCTACCCCGGGGCTACACTGGCTTAATTCGACTTTAGAAAGTCGAATTAAGCCTTAGGTCGAGTAGAAAGGTGGTTTAATAAAGTCGACTTAATTTTCCTTAAGTCGACTTAAGCAAGCTGCTTAAGTCGACTTAAGCAAAGTGTAGTGTAGATGCAGGGCACATTAAGTCGACTTAAGCAAAGCTTAAGTCGACTTAATTTACCAGTGTAGAAGCAGCCCAAGTGAATTTTCACCAATAACCATTCCTTATGCTTTTCCTGAGGTCGTCTTATGATTTATGTAGCTAAGACTCCTTTCTAATGAAGTACACAATGTTAGATTTGGATGAAAATTTTCAAACAATTATTTTCTCACTGAAAAATGCAGATTTGAGTCAACAAAAACTTTTTTCAAATGTGTGTCAAATTCACCACAGAGTCTTGGCCAAAAGGAAAAAACTTTTTTTTTAAAAAAAGCAAACTTTAAAAAAATAGTTTAATTTTAACAATTTTCAAAATATTTTGATTTTTTTTAATTCAAAAAGACTTCTAATTTCAAATGTTACTTCAATTTTAGTTTTTAAAAGATTTTTAAAACCCTTAAAAGCTAAACAAAACATTTAATTTTGGGTCAAATAAAAGGTGCTATTTGATTTGAAATAAAACATTTTAAAGTGTTTGTTTGTTTGTTTGTTTGTTTGTTTGTTTCCTGAAAATGCAGGGAGAAAAAATCATTTTGGGTTGACCCCAAATGATTTTTTCTAATTTATTTTTTATGTGCCCAGTGACTCTAAAAATCAGTTATTTGTACAGTTCTGGAAGAAGGCACAGATTCTCCGACGCTTCCCACAGTTTCTCCCTGCTACACTATGGGTCTGTCTTAAACACATCTCCCTTCCCACATAGGCCTCCTTATTCCTGGTGTGTGTACATATACAACTCCTTTTCAGGCAGAGACCCAATTATCTGGTATGGGTGGTAGAGAGCAGATGCAGTAGGTTCTGGGTGGGGAGTGGGAGTCACTCAGGACCATCTTTGAGGTGCCGTAGGAGAAGTCGGAGAATCTAGGGCTATGTCTACACTACCAATTTAGGTCAACTTAAGAATGCTTAAGTCGACCTAAATTACTCCATGTCCACACCGGGCTTTCATTAAGTCAACTTAATAACTACCTCCTGTTAGGTTGACTTAAGGTCTAAGTCAACCTTATTAAGTCGACCTAACACCAGTGTGGATGGGGGAAGGGAGCCACGGCTTGGGGACAAGGGAGCCCCAGGGACTCCCAGGGAAGAGAGTCGATGGTGGCTCTCTTCCCCGAGGCTCCCCTGTCCTGGGAGCCGACAGTGGCTGTCTTCCCCGGCACTCCACGGATAGGGGAACCTCTGGGGATCCGCTGTCTGTGGAGTGCCAGTGAAGACAGCCACTGGCACTCTGCGGACGGGGGAACCTCTGGGGATCCCTTGTCCATGGAGCACTGGTGAAGACAGTCACTGGGACTCCACGGACAGGGGAAACTCCAGGGATCCCCTGTCCATGGAGCGCCAGCAAAGACAGATCCCCAGAGGTTCCCCTGTCCACGGAGTGCCAGTGGCTGTCCTCGCCAGGACCCACACAGGTCCTGGTAAGAGGGGAGCCCTGCTCCCTTCTTCAGGACCCACATGGGTCCCAGCAAGAAGGGAATCCCTCTCTCTTCTCCCCGGGACCCAAGCAGGTCCCGGCAAGAAAGGAGCCATGGTTCCCTTCTCAGCAGGGACCATGGCTCCCTTCTCAGCAGGGAGCCAAGGCCCTGTCTACACTTGAAAAGTTAAATCAACTTGTTAAGTCAACTTAACAGAGTCAACTTAAATTTTTAAGTGTAGAAATAGCCTAGGATTTCCATGCCTGCTCCCTCTGGCAAACATCTTGGTGTTCATCAGAAGATAGCTTTGCTTCTGCAGAACAAAAGAGGCACATCAGAGGACCCCAGAAAGTCCACAGAGTCTGGTAAAGAACTGTGCTTGAAGAGTGAAAGGAGGTCAGGAAGCATTTCTCTCTCATGCGGTGTCTTGTAGACCTCCATAGGCCTTGAGGTGGGTAGTGCCTTTAATAAGTCTTATCAAGTTCCATGGGCCACTCCCATCTCCTAGGAAGCTCTTCCTCTTAGGAAACATTTTTATTGTCATCCATACTAGTGATCAAGTTATACTGGGAGCTCTATCTTCAGGGAAAAAGTCTACGCTGCCATATTGTTTATAGAAGTTTGGGTCTATAGTAGTCATTTGATGTGTTTACTGGGTCTGTGTGAATAACTGATTCTTCAGTTTGCTGTCTGTGTGAAAACAACTAAATGAAATAAAAAATTCATTTTAGGGTGACTCAAAATGATTTTTTCCTTAAAGTTGGGCAAACTAAAAAGTTGATTAAAAATCAGGTTGAATGAAACATTTCCTTTGACTATAAATGAAATGGTTTGTTTAATTTATGGAGTTTTAAAGGGGTTTTAAAAATAAAACTTAAGTACATTTAAAAAAGAAAAATAGTTTTCAATCAAAAAATCAAACTGTTTTGCTTCAAAAATGCCAAGAGGAAATGTTTCGACTTTTTCATTTTTTTCCCTGCGTAAAGAATTCTCTGAATTTGATACGAATTGGTTAAATCTTTCAGTCAATCCAAATACACATTTTCAACAAAAAAGTATCAGCCAAAAAATTTTACCCAGCTCTAGTGCTTATATTGCGAGAGCCAATAAATGAACCATAGTAACAACTTTTAAAATTAGACTGTAATCACCTACATTTTCTGTTGTCTGCTGTGTAGTTTTTGTCTGTTTGTTTTGTTAAGAGACAGACTTAATCTGCCAGTTTTGAAACAAATAGAAATATTATAACAGGGTGGCAAAATGGAGATATAAAAGAAAACTCAGCTGGGACCTTGTCTACAGAGCGAATCCCATTGGTTTATAATGCTTCCATGACAAACTTTGATAACTGCGTAGCTTTCATGACCATCATGAAATTCTGAGTGCATACACAGCTAGCATAATCTATGCAGACATCTCTCTTTCTTTTTCCACTGCAGCAAATGTGACCATGGATCCAAACACAGCAAATGCCCAGCTCATTGTGTCTGAGGATCGGAAAAGTGTGAGGCGGGGAATTGCACGGCAGGAAGTGCCAGACAACCCGGAGAGATTCCATTCTTTCTGTTTGCTTGGCTGTGAGAGATTCACCTCGGGGAGACATTACTGGGAGGTGGAGGTGGGGGATGGGGGATTTTGGGCTGTAGGTGTCGCCAGAGAATCCATGCGGAGGAAGGGGGGTATCAGATTTAATCCAGAGCAAGGGATCTGGGCTGTGGAGCGGTGTGGGGATCAGTACCGGGCTCTCACCTCCCCTGAAACTCCCATGCCCCTGAGCGAGAAACCTAAGAAGATCGGGGTTTATCTGGATTATGAAACAGAATGGGTGGCATTTTATGATATGGGTAATGAAACTCTGATCTTTACCTTCACGTCAGCATCTTTCACTGGGGAGACAGTCCTTCCCTTCTTCTGGGTGGGGATTGGAGTCCTGCTCAAACTCTGCCCCTGAGGCAGTGGGATGAGGAGCAGAGGCAGGGGTGGGAATATCTCACTGGGGTTCACTCTGTCTATGGACCAAAAATGGATTTGAATTAGACAAGCCAACCTCATTGCCCCACAGACAACTCAGATGGTTTACAATACATTACTATGGTTCTAGAGAGGAGAAGGTGGAAAGGAGATTGTAGGGAGGGGAAGAGGGTAAGGACTGGAAAAGGGGACTTGAGGCTTGTCTGTGAAAGGAAATACTTGAAGGAAACTGAGAGTCAAAGAAAGGAAAAGGGGATAAAAAAGGAAAGAAAGAGGAAAAATCTTTTAAATATTACAGAAAGTCATAATGTTGTAGGATGGCTTTTTAAAGTCAGTCCCATTTGATTATGAAAAGAAGAGCTATTTTAGTGCCTTAAATTATTCTCAAAACTTTTGGACACTCTCTTCTCTGTATTCTGATAATTATACTATCGTTTAATTATTTGTAATTCTCTTATTTCCTGACTGTAAATATAGTATGTACTCTAAACAGGTGTTATTTCTCTTTATTTTATTTTCTCTTTATTTCTCTCAAACTGCTTCTGCTTTATTTTTTTTTAAAAAGTAGTAGTAACAGGCCTCATGCCAGATTAAGGTAATCTCTGTAGAATTGAATTGAATTAAGGTAATCTCTGTAGAATTGAATTGAATTAAGGTAATCTCTGTAGAATTGAGTGACATTTTTCAGATAAAACATTTATAAATTTGTGTGGGTTTTGCTGAATTGCTTTATCTGAAAAACAAACTCAAGAAAATTCTGAAAAAAATCTAAATATTCGATCTCGGCATTTTTGGAATGAAACGTTTCAAGTTTGGGAGCTGTAATGAATTTTTGTTTAAAAATATCTTTTAATTTAACTAAAAATACATTTAAAATGTATTTTAAACATTTTAAAATGTTCAAGGATGAAATGTTTTAAGTCAAATCCAACATTTATTTTGATCCACAATGATTTTTTAACTTTTTGCCAAAAATTAAAAAAAAACCATTTCACCCACAATGTTTTCTCACCAACAGTGCCAAAAAATGTTGTTATTCACGAAGTGCTAAATCAGGATCCCTAGGCACATCATGACCCAGGACTTCCTAAGCCTGGTCCCAACCTCCACCATAGTCCCTCTGAAGTGGTTGGTACAGCAGCATAGGGTCCTTCTTCTCCTTTCCAGAAGTGGCAGCAGAGACATCTCTTTCATTTCCCAGAGAGTTGGGGTTGGTAACAGGAGGACCATTATTACTTACCCCAGTAATTAGGATGTATGCTTTTTTAGAAGGATATAGTGCTGTCTTCTCCTGCTGCACACAGTGCCCTACTGCAATAAGGTTGGCTGGACCTCCCAGAGCCATGGAAGTTTAACACCCTATTAAAACATATAGGGAAGTTCGCCCTTTCAGAACTGTTGTCTCTGTCTGGTCTCTGGCTCTCTGCAGGCAGGCAGACATTGCTCTGCCAATGACACATGGGGCAAATTTTCTGTGTCCCACAGAGCAATTTTCTCAGACTCTGAGAGATGTCACTGCATCAGATACATTTGGCACACATTGTCAAGTCTTTCTCTGCAGCCATCAGGACAAGAAACTCAACTTCTTTTCTAAAAATGAAAAATTAGATTATGCTAAAATGACATGACTCCAGGATGTGCGCCCACAGGTATGGGCCTGTACTTTCTAGGCCTTACCTGGACCCTGAAGCAGGTGGCAAGTATAAGATTGGGGATTCACTTTGCCTGTAGGGTCTGTGTTCTCAAAACCAGCATGAGCATACCTGTCAGGAAGGTGAAAGGATGGGGGTTACTGTTAACGATTGCTTCCTTGCTCTTCAGTCAGTCTTGCAATTTATATACATTCACAGACACAAATCTTCATTAAAGAATACACACTCCATATTTTTGTTCCAAAGGGGTAGCGGTGTTAGTCTATTGCAGAAAAACAAACAGAGTCCTGTGGCACTTTTAAAGACTAACTGATTTATTTATCACATGAACTTTTGTGGGAGAAAATCCCACTTCGTCAGATGCTTTGAAGATGGGAATTTTACAGAATGGGAGGAAATTAAATGCAGGGAAGTGTAGGACATAGGGTCAGGTCAGGCTGTAATAGCAAATCAAAATAGATGTTAGGATTCAAACACTGGAGAACAGCATATAGAGGAAGGTGAGGACAAATCACCTGTTGTAATGAGAGAAAAATCTGTAGTCCCTGTTTAACCCCAAAGCAGCTGAGTCGAATTTGCATATAAATTCGAGTTCTGCAGTTTCTCTTTGAAACTGTGATTTGTTATTCATCTGTTCCAGCACAGCTATTAGCCAGTTGTCAATGGAGTGAGCACAGAGATTGAAGTGTTCCCCTATTGGTTTTTAGTGTTGCAATTTCTGATGTCAGATTTGTGTCCATTTATTGTTTTACGCAGTGACAGATGATTAACAAATCACATACTGGTCCCTTCTGACCTTAGAGACTAGGGCTTTGTCTACACTTGCTAAAGTTAGTTCAAATTAGTTAATTTGAACTAACTAATTCGAACTAATTTTAGTTAACTTAATTTGAACTAGCAAAATTTAGTTCGAACTAAGCAAGTGCCATTCATGGCACTTGCTTAGTTCGAATTAGTGAATTGCATTGAGTTCAATGGGCCAGTTAGTTCAAACTAAGCAATTATTTTGAATTAACATGGCCACATTGGTTAATTCAAACTAACTAGTTCAAATTAACCCTTAGTTCGAATAGCATATTCGAATTTATTAGTTCGAATTAAGGAAGCCCTTAAATCGAACTAATTAAAGCCTAGTGTAGCCATGGCTTTAGTTAGTTCGAATTAAGCTTCCTTAATTCAAACTAACTTGCCAGTGTAGACATAGCCTATGAGTCTATGAGACTACTCTGCTTACAGTTACATAAAGTATTTTCCTGGTATGGGGCCATGGCATAGGTAATTTGTTTGAAAAACTGAATGAAGGACCTAGATCTTACTCCTTTGGAGCCTTAGCTCCCCAGGCTAGGGGGGCTTGTCCTGGGGAAAGCCAGCCCCAACCGGGGCTGGCTCTCCCCGAGACAGGCAAACCGCCAGCCCTGAGCGGTCCTGGGGGGAAAGGAGCATGGGTCTCCCTTTTGGCCAGGACCGCTTGGGTCCCAGGGAGAAGGGAGTCCCGCAGTCCCTTCTCCAGGATTGCTCGGGTCCTGGGGAGTAGGGAGCCACAGCCTGAACTCCCTTCTCCGGAACCGAGTGGTCCCGGCCAGAAGGGAGCCCTGCTCTCTTCTTCCTGGATGCATGGGGTCTGGGCAAGAAGGGAGTGCGCTCCAGCTGACAGGGGATCCCCGGGGTTTCCCTTGTCAGCTAGAGCCAGGGCCGGCAATTTCCGGCACTCCAGCCGATGGGATCCCTGGGGTTTCCCGTCAGCTGGAGTGCCGGCAATTGCTGGCAGATCGCTCCAGCTGACAGGAAACACCAGGGATCCCCTGTCGGCTGGAGTGCGCTCCCTTCTTGCCCGGACCCCGCCAGTCTGGGGAGAAGAGAGCGGGGCTCCCTTCTGGCCGGGACTACTTGGTCCTGGAGAAGGGAGTTCAGGCTGTGGCTCCCTTCTGCCGGGGACCTGAGCGGTCCCAGCCAGAAGGGAGCCACCACGCTCCTTTCTCCCCGGGACCACTTGGGGCTGGCAGCTTGCTGTCTCGGGGCTGGGTCTCCCCGGGACAGCTGCTGACAGCTTCCCAGTCTTGCATGGGGCTGGCTTTCCCCGAGACAAGCCGCAAGCGGCTTCCCAGGGAGAAGGGAGCCCTCAGGGCTCTCCAGCCAGGGTTCCAGCAGGAGATTCCCTCCGGCTGGAGCCCTGGCTGGGGAGCTCTTCTCCCCGGGTCCGCGACTCCTCTTGCAGGGAAGCCGCTGTTCTGAAGAGAAAGGAGCAGGGACTCCCTAGGAGACAAGGGAGCCACAGTGGCTCCCTTCTGCCAGGGAGCCATGCGGGGCTCCCTTGTCCCCCTGCCCTAGGTCGACTTTTAGAAGAAGTCGACTTAGGGTGTCCACACTGACTTAAGAAGTCGACTTAAGCACTAGTTCGAATTAAAATTAGGTGTTATTAATTCAAACTAACTTTTCCTTAATTCGATTTAAGGATCAGCTTAAGTCGAATTAAGGAAAGCCCAGTGTAGACGCAGAGTCAATTAAGTCGACTTAAGCCTCCTTAAATCGACTTAATTTCTAAGTGTAGACACACCGAACGAGAGTAAGTGAAAGTAAAAGAGGAAGAGAAGGCAAACAAACAGAAAGCAGAAAAGGTAAAAAGGGAGATTATACAAAGGGCAGGGAGAAAAAAGACGGGGGAAGGTGTAATAACAGGAGCGGAGAGAGAAGTAAAGTGGCCTGAGGCCATGTGTACATTGCAGTACCGCTGGAATTGATGGAAGGGTCTTTTCCATTGCTGTAGTTAATCCACTCCATCGAGTTGTGGTAGCTAGGCTGATGAAAGATTTTCCGTTGATGTATGTGTCTATATTGGGGCTTAGGTCAGCTTAACTGGCTTTCTCAGGGGTCTGAATTTTGCACATCTGTGAGCAATGTACCTGGGATGACCTATGTTTTAGGTATAGACCAGGCCTAAGGGAAGCAAACAGAGACTATGTCTAAACGCTTCAAAGCATGGGGTTTTCTCCCACAAAAGCTCATGCGATAAATAAATGTGTAAGTCTTTAAAAGTGCCACCAGACTCCTTGTTTGTATGTCTACACTGACAGCAGCAAATTTACCACTGTCAGATTGATTTATCCTGTTCAATACAGCAGCAGTAAAGACACGCTTGATCAGACCAGAACCTGATCTAGTAAAATCACTTCCTCTGATGGCATAGCACTGCCTTGATGGAATGCATTTCCCATCAGCGCAGTGCAGTGAAAAAAAGGGGAAATTACAAAGTTGATGGAAGTTACACAAGCTACACAGTCAACTACCATCAGATTTCTGGGTAAGTGTATTAGGCAAGAGGCTTTTAAAAACCAACACATTTAGTACATAAGCTTTCGTGAGCACAATCCCTCTTCATCAGAGGCATGAAATGGAAAATGGAGCATGTTAACTGAATATACATATATACAGAGAAGGGTAGGTCACAGGGTCAATTCAAACTGTTCCAGAAGGATAGACTGCTAGCCTATCTCGGAAAAGTAAACAAGCTATTTTGATTCAAACAGTGT
Source organism: Pelusios castaneus (assembly GCA_007922175.1). Taxonomy (NCBI): domain Eukaryota; kingdom Metazoa; phylum Chordata; order Testudines; family Pelomedusidae; genus Pelusios; species Pelusios castaneus. Next base: position 452,726 of record ML686085.1, read on the forward strand.
GGAAGAGGGAAGCTAGAGCTGTAAGCAAGTGCTGAGAAGAGTAATAGAGAGGAAATCACCTTTTGTAATGAGTTTGCCATTCCAGATCCCTATTCAGACCCAGTGTGAAGGTGCCTTGTTTGCATATGAATTTCAGCTCTGCAGCTTCATGTTGCAGTCTGTTTTTGAAGTTATTTTGCTGACCTACTATAACTAGTATGTTTTTTACAGAGTGTCCGGGTAGATTGAAATATTCCTCTACCGGTTTTTTAATGTTACCATTCTTGATATCTGATTTGTGTCCATTTATTCTTTTGCACAGATACAGTCCAGTTTGTCCGATGTATAAGGCATAGGGGCATTGTTGGCATGTGATAGCATACATCACATTGGTGGGTGAGCAGGTGAATAAGCCCCAATGGAGTGTCTGATTTGGATAGGTCCTATAATGGTATCACTTGAGTAGGTGTGTGGGCAAAGTTGGCAACAGGTTTTGTTGCAGGATAAGTACCTGGCTTAGTGTTCCTGTTGTATGGTGTGTAATGCTGGTAACTTCAGACATCTCGCATATTCTGCTTTTCATAGCATCATTCGCCATGGAAAGAACATTAAGCTATCTGGCAGGATCATTGCCAAGCATAAGGGACACAATATCTTTGCATGCTGACAATAAGCTCCTCACCTATCGTATTCAGCATTTTGGTGCAGGCAATTTGTAGCAACACAGCACAAGAGGCGTCCACAGCTGAGGACATTTTTTGTTGGAAATTTCAATCTGCATCAAGTCTGGCTTTCTTTGTTGCTTCTCTGCATTTGAAAAAATCCACGTTTTGATTTTTATGCTCAGGATGGCTAGTTTCAAGATGTCGCTGCAGTTTGCGCATTTTCATCGATTCAGCAAACAAAACTTCACAGCAAATGATGTGCTGCGTTTTTGCATTACCAGAACTAACAATGCTGAAGCCATGTTTTATAGACTCATAGACTTTAAGGTCAGAAGGGACCAGTACGATCATCTAGTCTGACCTCCTGCAAAATGCAGGCCTCAAGACCTCACCCACCCACTCCTGCAATAGGTCACCAACCTATGACTGAGTTATTTACCTCCTCAAATCATGATTTAAGGACTTTAAGATACAGAGAATTCACCGGTAGGTGAACCATGCCCTGTGCTACAAAGGAAGGCGAAAAACCCCCAGAGCCCAGGCCAATCAGCCCTGGGGGAAAATTCCTTCCCGACCCCAAATATGGTGATCAGTTAAACCCTGAGCACGTGGGCAAGTCTCACCAGCCAGTTACCCAAGAAACAATTCTCTGTAATAAAAGAATCTGTAATTTATGTAAGACTTCAGATTTACTTTTGGCCTTTAGCTATTGTAACAGTGGAAGTAGTCCTTATTTTCAAGACAAAGTATGTGCCTGTGTCTCTGACTGTTAAATAATAAAGACAACAGAGTCCTGTGGCACTTTTAAAGACTGTTAGTCTTTAAAAGTGCCACAGGACTCTGTTGTCTTTCTACAATAGACTAACACGGCTCCCCCTTTGGAATTTGTTAAATAATAAAGTACCAGTGGCATAGCAAGACCAACCCCAATTTTATGCTCCCCCAGGCGCCCCACACCTTGCAGCCCTCCGGTCCCGATGCCTCCCTGCAGCCTGGTGCTCGGGGGGCTTGGCCCTCCCCTCCCCCCCAACCCCATCACTACGCCACTGTAAAGTACTTCTCCAAATCAAGCCTTCTAATGCTGCAATGTTGTTGTCTCAGGCCAGAGCTCGCCAGGATTGTCCACAGAGAAAAAGGCACCCTGGGCAAACTTCTATTTGTGCTCTTTCTTTGAAGATGGAGCAAGGCTGGTGGGGAGTTGGGGATGCAGCTGGATTGGAGGGACTTGGACTGTGTGCATGAACGGAGTGGGGGCTCACAACCTCACCCCTGGCCAGGGTGGTGGCAGGCCTGGCGCTGACAATACCAAGCCCAGCCAAGTCAGGGCCCATTCACAGCCCCACACCTTACCCTGCTGCCTGACTGGGGCTGCTTGTTCTCACCCCACTGCTGGGCCAGGGGGCTTGACGCTGCTGCTGGCAACCACCCACCCAGGGGTCTGGGCTGCTCCTGATAGCCTTGAACCCCACTGCCTGGCCCTGGCCATCAGCTCATGATCCACTGAGGGGTCACAAACCCACAGTTTGAGAATCATTGCTTTAAGACCAACGAAAACAATTACACTTGTAAGCAAGGTTAAGAATCTGAACACCTCTCTTGGACTATGTCTACACTTGAAAAGTTAGGTCGACTTTATGAAATCGACTTAATAAGGTCGACTTAAAGTCGACTTAAAGTGGAACTTATTAAGTCGACTTAACTTTTCAAATGTATACGTGGCCCCTTTTTGGCCTTATTATGTCGACTTAACGTTTTAAGTTGACTTTAAAAGGTCCAACTAGGCACTATTCCGCATCTCCATTGGCTTAAGTCGATTTAATAAAGTCAACTTAAGCGCTAGTTCGAATTAAAACGAGGTGTTATTAATTCGAACTAACTTAATTCAATTTAAGGGGCAGCTTAAGTCAAATTAAGGAAAGCCCAGTGTAGATGTGGAGTAAATTAAGTCAATTTAAGCCTCCTTAAATTGACTTAATTTGTAAGTATAGATGCACCCTTGCTTAGCAGCTAAGCAGGGAGGGGGGCAACTGATTTTCCTGGGCTTTGTATTTGCATGATACTCAGCACTATTTCACCCAGGGGCTGGGCATGATGAGAAATGGTATGTATGGCTGATTCAAATCCTCTGAACCTGGTGTGTTAGCAGGAGGGGGAAATGAAATATTGTCTTTTCATGAAATGCTACCCTTTAATTCTTCCCCTCCTGTCCCATTGTTAAAGGATAGACTTAAAGATTCCTTGTGATGTCTCTTTTGTTATTTTGATTGAGCTGAACTCACTGAAAAGCTAGCTAAGGTCCAGCAGAAGAACATCTTGTAGCAGACAGTGTGGGTGACCAGTAGGTGGAGCCAGCAGCCAGCGGGTGGTGCCAGCAGATGGTGTGGGCAACCAGAAGGTGGTGCCAGCAGATGGTGTGGGCGACCAGCAGGTAGAGCCAGCAGATGGTGTGGGTGACCAGCAGGTGGAGCCAGCAGATTGTGTGGGTGACCAGCAGGTGGAGCCAGCAGATGGTGTGGGCAACAAGGAGGTGGTGCCAGCAGATGGTGTGGGTGACCAGCAGGTGGAGCCAGCAGATTGTGTGGGTGACCAGCAGGTGGAGCCAGCAGATGGTGTGGGTGACCAGAAGGTGGTGCCAGCAGCCAGTGGGCAGTGCCAGTGGATGGTGTGAGTGGTCAGCAGTGGCGTGAGCAGACCCAGAGGTGGCAGAAGATAATTTGAGGGGAGGAATTTCAGGGGAGGGCTGAGGGCCCCCCTTTTCAGAGCTGGACAATACATCTATGATGGTCAGTATGGAGGGGGAGGGGGTTATGAAGAAGTGAAGGAGACACTCTATATACATTGTGGTAACTGAGTTCTGTCTGTTGGGTTTTATGGAAATCCTGCTTTGCACGGTATCCCAATCAGTGCTGCTTTTGATATTGCCTCTGTATAGTCTCTATTAAAAGTCTTATGTGCCACACTCAAATTCGTGCTTGCGAGAGGGGAAGTATTGCCCAACTAGGGCACCCAGGGAATGGTGTGTAATTTCCCAGGAGACTGGGTGGGGGTTTGAGCCAATTTGTGTTGTAACATTGTTTGGGAACCCCTAGATATAGAACCTGGCCTTTTGCTGCTGCCATCTTGGCCTGGCAAAAGGGTTACATTTTGGGGGGGCTCGTCCAGGATGTCTGGGTCAATACCCCTCGCAAGCACACCTGAGTAACCCATTAAGGTGGGATTTAATCTGTTGTACGTGGATTTAAACAACACTTGTATAATGGCCTCACAGCTATTAGAAGACTGGTGTAAGGGAATGAATATTGACCCTAAGAGCTGCATATTGGTACAAAAGGTACCTGAGGCTATGTCTACACTTGTTAATTTAAGATGACTTAGCATGTCTACGCTCAAATTTTAAGTCGACTTAGAGAGGACCCTACAAAATCGACCTAGAGCATCCACACTGGACGCCTAGGTCGACTTGTAGGGGCTAGGTGGACCTGGGACAGGTCCACGGTGGCAGGGGGGCCACCCCTTGCCAAATGGCAGGAGGCTCAGCCTTTGCCGCATTGTGCCTTGGGGCAAAGGGGAACAGGGACCAGGGAGGGCAGTGGGCAAGCCCTGGAGCCCCCTAAGTCGACTTAAAGTTGACTTAGGGCTACTCCATGTCCACACTGGCTAAGTCGACTTTCTAAAGTCAATTTAGCCAGCAAAGTTGACTTAAAATGAGGTTTAGTAAAGTCGACTTAATTTTTCCTTAAGTCGACTTAAGCAGCTGCTTAAGTCGACTTAAGGAAAGTGTAGTGTAGACGCAGAGTAAATTAAGTCGACTTAAGATTTACAAGTGTAGACGCACCCTGAGGGATTTGATGAAGGTACTATTGAGTCCACCTTAGAGGAACACATAGCTAAGTGCGTAGTGCATGGGCGCATGTTTCGAAGGGAAGAGGGGACCTATGTACTACTATGTGAGTTCGACAAAGTGATAGAACCCTTGTTGGTGCTGAAAGAGTTAAAGGTTGCGGGCAACACATGGAAGATTGTAACTATGGGGAATCAGTCCCTGAAGGCTCCAACTTCAGATATAGGGTTCTTGAAGAAGACGACTGCTTTTCTGAAAATGAAAGGAAAGACTATGACTGATATGCCAGATTTACTGGGTCTTAGCCCATAAACCCCAGACCAAGGGACTCCCTCTTCAGCAGAGGTATGGGAAAAGGTTTTAGAGAAAGTACTGGACAAGGCTATGCAGTCCTGCCCTGCCTCAGGTGCATACCGTAAACTAAGGTTATTCTCTGGGAGCTCCATCCCACTACCTGGGGAGGAGGGATTTGAACTTTGGTTGAAACACACCACAGAAATGCTACAGGAGAGGGCCATACCTGATTCTGAGAAGTGGAGATGCCTGATAGAGAGTCTCAGGGGCCCGGCTCTAGACGTGATCCGCACCATAAAGCTTGTTGACCTGGATGTCAGCGTGAAAGATTGCCTAGAGGCCCTTACTCATGCTTTTGGAGAAACTGAGAGCTCGGAGGATGCCTATTGCAAATTCCTCAGCATCAAATAGGAAAGGGGTGAGAAGGTTTATCACTATGTACAGAGACTAGAGAAGCTATTACAGAGAGCTGTCATGAGAGGAGCTGTGTCTGTTGAAAAAATGGATCAAACTAGGCTGGCTCAAGTTCTGCGAGGAGTTCAATATCAAGACCTCATCCCACTCCACCTTCGACTTAGGGAGCAACAGAAAAGCCCACCAGGCTATTCTCAGGTAATTAAAGAGATCCGAGAGGAGGAGGAAAGGCAGGCCACCTGTGAGAATGGAGAAAGTCAGCCCTGTGAAGCCACAGGTGCAGCATTTACCAGATCACCCAGGGCGTTAATGGTCAGTAGTGCAGAGGAACTGGCTCAACAGGTGCAGGTTCTAACAGACCAGGTGGCTGAGTTGCTGAACACCCTCCAGACAGCAGGAGCTTGCAGAGACACAGATGCCATGACTGCCATGGTCCAGAAGACCACATATGGAACAACAGACACAGTGGGACGACCACCCCTGTTCTGCTACCGGTGTGGGCAGGAGGTCCACATTGCAGCGAAATGTCAAAATGACGGAAATCCCACATTAGTATATCAAAAGCAGCAGACCGTTCGAGGAAAGCCAGGAAACAGATGCAGGGTTTGGGCAAGGGAGCCACCCAGGCCCTCAAGATCTGAAGGCCCCACTAGAGAAGCATCTCCAGCCAGAATCCCACCAGGACTGATAGGGCCCCGAGCAGAGGTCATGGTAAGGATTGAAGGGATGGAATGCAGAGCAATTCTGGTTACGGGATCCCAAGTGACCATTATATTTCAGTCATTCTATCAAGAGAAGCTTGCACACCTACCTATACAGCCCCTGACTGGGCTTGGCTTGTGTGGTCTCAGCATGGATGAGTACCCATATAAGGGATATGTCATAGTGCATCTGGAATTCCCAGAGGATGTTGCCGGGGTGAGAGAAGTGATGGACATTGCTGCCTTGATATGTCCTGACCTGAAAGGGACTCTAGAGGCATCCATCCTGACAGGGACCAACTCTAGTATCTTCAGAGTCCTTGCTGAGTACTGCAGACAATGTGCAGGAGACCAGTATCGAAACACACTGATGATCCATTCAATTTGTGCTGAGGCGTATAAGAAGGTTGATAACGCAAAAAAAGAGATGTGTGAGCTGCCAATGGGAGTGCTAAGGTACGCAGATACAACCCCTCTAGTATTGCCGGCCAAAGCAGAAAGGGAAGTACCTGTCATGAGTACTTGCCTAAGAAACAAGGGAATATTAGCAATGGTAGAGCACCCAGCTGAAGGTGGTCTTCCTGAAGGGGTGCTGGTCTCCAGTGGGTCATAACCTTACCTGCAAAAGCGCAGGAAAGGGTGGTCATATTGTTGACTAATGAAACTAGCCATGATGTTGTTGTGAAGCAGGGGCAGAAGATAGCAGATCTTTTTGAGCCCGAAGCTATTGTAAATCCCCACCGTGAAACCGAAGCTACTGAAATAGATCCTGCAAGGTTTGATTTTAGAGACTCACCATTGCCTGAAGAGTGGAAGGATCGCTTAAGAAAGCAGCTTTGTGAGTGATCCAGAGTTTCCTCACTTGATGAGTGGGATGTCGGGTGCGCAAAAGGAGTGGAACACCATATCAGACTCCAAGACTCTCAACCTTTCAGGGAGAGATCTTGGAAGATAGCTCTTTCAGAAATGGAAGACGTATGGCACCATCTCCAGGAGCTATTGGCGAATGGCATCATTACAGAATCCCAAAGCCCATACGCATCTCCTATTGTGTTGGTATGTAAAAAGAGTGGGAAAATCCGAATGTGCATTGACTATCATACCTTAAACCGATGCACCATAGTTGACCAATACACCATGCCTCGGATTCAAGATGCTCTAGACTGTTTGTTGGGGAGTCAGTGGTTCTCAGTTTTGGATCTCCAGAGCGGATACTATCAGATCCCACTGCAGGAGGAAGATAAAAAGAAGACAGTCTTCATATGTCCATTAGGCTTTTATCAGTTTGAACATATGCCACAAGGGATTTCAGGGGCCCCGACCACGTTTCAGCGACTTATGGAAAAAGTTGTCAGGGACATGAACCTGCTGCAAGTCTTAGTTTATTTGGATAATCTTATCATGTTTGGAAGAACTTTGGAAGAACATGAAGAAAGACTTTTTAAAGTGTTGGACAGGTTGGAAGCTTATGGACTAAAACTTTCAATTGACAAATGCCAGTTCTGTAGGACATCTGTGAAGTATGTGGGTCACATTATGTCCCAGGAGTGTGTGAGTACTGATCCAGATAAAATAAATGCACTCACTACATGGCCGCACCCAAGGAATTACAGGGAGCTCAAGACATTTCTAGGATTTAGTGGCTACTATCGCAGATTTGTGAAATATTATGCTGCCATTGTAAAACCTTTGAATGACTTTATCAGGGGATACCCATCTAGCAATAATAAAGGAAACGCTAAGAGTAAAAGCGTATCTATGGCTATGTCTACACTTGTTCAAATAAGTCGACTTTAAGTTGACCTTGATAAATCAACTTAGAGCGTCCACACTGGACGCTTAAGTCAACTTGCAGGGGCTAGGTGGACCTGGGAGTGGTGCATGGGGGGAAGGGAAGCACCCAAATGGTGCCACCCTTCCCTGGGCACCCCTTTAAAAGTGCCAGGGAGCTCAGCATCTTCCTCATTGTACTAGGGTACATGGGGGCTTAGCAGGACAGGGACAGGGGCAGGGTACAGGAGCGGGGTGGGCAGGGCTGTGTCCTGCCCTGTGGGTGGGCACGCCAGGCTCTGGCTGTACCAGGCACCCTGGGAGGGAGGTCAGTGGGGGAGCCCTGGGGCCCCTTTAGGTCGACTTAGGGCTAATCTGCATCTACGCTATCTTAAGTTGACTTAATAAAGTCGACTTAAGCAGTAAGTCGACTTAAAACGAGGTCTTATTAAGTCGACTTAATTTTTCCTTAAGTCAACTTAAGGAAACTGTAGTGTAGACGCAGAGTAAATTAAGTCAACTTAAGCCTGCTTAAATCGACTTAATTTACTAGTGTAGACGCACCCTACAAGGCCTCCTGCACTGAGACTCTATGGCCCCTTGGAACCATTTGGGCCATGATGGGATGAAAGATGTGAAAGGGCATTTTGGGAAATCATTGATTGTCTAACACATGTTCCAGTCCTTACCTTTGCTGACCCAGGCAAACCATTTATTCTACACACTGATGCTAGTTTGGAGGGGTTAGGGGACGTACTATACCAGGAAGCTAAAGGCAAAAGAAAACCTGTGGCCTTTGCCAGTCGAGGTCTATTGCATAATAAGACCTGCTATCCTGCTCATAAGATGGAATTCTTGGCTTTGAAATGGGCCATCACTAAAAGGTTTTGAGACTACTTGTATGGTGCCCATTTTCAGGTATGGACAGACAACAATCTGTTGACTTACGTGTTGACAAGTGCCAAACTGGATGCTACCAGACAAAGATGGGTAGCCGCCTTGGCTGACTACGAGGTCAGCATCCAGTACAGATCTGGGAGAAGCAATGTAGATGCTGAAGCAGTATCACGGCATCCACAAGCATCAGACCCTACATTAATTCCTGTGGAGGGGGTGAGAGCGATCTGCAGTGGGAATTATCAAGAACTGGAGGACCAGGAGAGCACTCATAGTTGTATGGCAGAAACTCTGGGCTTGCCTCCTGAAAGCGTGCCACCTGTCTCAGTGAACTATATTGTGCTAGACCAGACCCCATTGCTGGTGACTGGCAAAAACCACAGCTGCAAGATGTTGACATTCGCAACGTACTACTCGCCAAAAGAGGGGGGCGAAACCCTGCCACAGTGGTTCCATCTACCTCTGACTACAAACTGTTGGTAAGAAAATGGGGCAAACTTAAATTGATTCAGAGAGTGCTTCACCGGGTCACCATGGACCCGTTGCAAAAACAGCAAATACAATTAGTACTACCCAAAGACTTCAGAGCCCTGGCTATGAGGGCCTTACATGGTAACTTTGGGCATCTGGGAATGGAAAGAACCGTAGAGCTCATTCGTAGCAGGTTCTATTGGCCCCGGATGGCAGAAGATATGTGCCAAAAGTGTGAGTCCTGCGCTCAGTGTGTTCAGCGAAAAACTTTGCCTGCTAGAGCAGCCTACCTACACTGGGCTTTCTTTAATTCGACTTAAGCTGCTCCTTAAATCGAATTAAGGAAAAATTAGCTTGAATTAATAACACCTCATTTTAATTCAAACTAGTGCTTAAGTCGACTTATATTAAGTCGACTTAAGCCAGTGGAGATGCGGAATAGTGCCTGGTTGAACCTTTTTAAGTCGACTTAAAATGTTAAGTGAACTTAATAAGGCCAAAAAGGGGCCACGTCTACACATGAAAAGTTAAGTCAACTTAAATAAGGTCCACTTTAAGTCGACTTAAAGTTGACCTTATTAAGTAGACTTCATAAATTCGAACTAACTTTTCCTTAGGCCCAGGCATTAATGGGAAAATCAGCCAGCCTGTAAAATGACTGCTTTTTGCCCAAGCTAATGCAGGACCCTTCAGAGGTGGTATTGTTAAGTTGACTTAAGGAAGCGCTTAAGTCAACTTAATAAAAGCCCAGTGTGGACGTGGCTTTGTGTAGGTCAACTTAAGCATCCTTTAGTCGACCTAAGTTGCCAGTGTAGACGCGCCCAAGAGCTTGGCTTGTTTAGCCTATCCAAAAGAAAGCTGAGGGGAGCTATGACTGCGCTCTATAAATACATCAGAAAGATAAATTTCCAGAAGGGAGAGGAGTTATTTAAGATAAGCACCAATGGAAACACAAGAACACAAGGCCATCAACAAGTTTAGGCTGGAAATTAGAAGGTTTCTAATATCAGAGGAGTGGAGTTCTAGAACAGGCTGCCGAGGGAGGCAATAAGGAGCAAAAATCCTGACTGGCTTCAAGAAGGAGCTTGACAAACTTATGGAAGGGGTGGTATAATAAGACTGCCTACATCAGCAGGTAGCCAATCTATGGCTACGTCTACACTAGAAAAAGTTAGGACGACTTTGTTAAGTCGACTTAATAAGGTCGACATTGTCGACTTAAAATTAACCTTATTAAGTCGACTTATCAAAGTGGACTTAAACGGCCACACGGGGCTTAGGTTGACCGAAAGAAGGGTTAGGTGGACCTAAGCAGGCTTAAGTCAACCTAATGGGTGGTTCTTATTAAGTCAACTTAAACTGCCAGTGTAGACATAGCCTATGACTGTAGTAGTAAATAACTCCAATGGCCAGTGATGAGACCATAGACAGGGAAGGCTCTAAGTTGCTACAGAGAATTCTGTGCCAGGTGACTGGCCGGTGGATCTTGTTCACATGGTCAGGGTCTAACTGATCACAATACTTGGGGTCAGAAGGGAATCTCCCTCCCTTCCTGGGTCAGATTGGCAGAGACCCTGGGGGTTTCCCCTTCCTCTGCCACATACTGCTTGGGTCACTTGCAACTTTAAATTGTGAATTCCCTGTAATTTGAAGTCTTTAAATCATGATTTGAGAACTCCAGTAATTGAGCCAGAGGTTGTGGGTCTACTAGAGGAGTGGGTGGCTGATGTTCTGTGTCTTGCAATACAGAGTTTGTCGGACAACCATGATGTTCCTTCTGGCCTTAAAGTCTATGAGTCTTGATGGAATGCTGTCCTTTGTGTTTTCAGTTATAAAGCTTTTACATTTTGAATCTCAATGTCAAATGTCCTTAGATATTTCTAACCCCCTCCCCACTGTCTGACACCTTGCCAGAATTTTCCACAGCTGTGAAAATTTAAATAGATTTTAAAATGCTTTAAAATGATATCTGGGGCAATTTGGGAACATTTAAATTGATCATATTTTAAAAAGTAAAATATCAATATCAATACTATCCATCAAAATCTTTAAAAATAACAATTGACTTCTACGAAGCCAATTCCTAGCTCAGTGGTGAAAGCTCACCACTAATACATGGGCAACCCTTGTTCAGATCCTTTCTCCCCATAAGAGAGGAGGGAAATGGAATGCTGGTCTCCCTTCTTGGCTGAGTACTTTCTGTGCTATGAAGGAGGCAGTTGCACCATGGCCTTTTATTCCTCTGGTGGTGAATTTTGCACAGAATGATTTAAGCACCTGATCTCTGGAGAGGGGTTTCCAACTGTGGCTATCAGGCAGATATAGGCACCTCTCTCCAGCCCATATTTAGCTGCCCAAGGTGCAGCGAGGGGAGCTGCATTGCCCATTGGCTAGCTTTGGTGTGGTGATGCCTAGCATGCTGGGGTTTTTTTTGGCTCCCATTCTTATAATAGTTTGGAGCTTTGAATGGTATCACTACACAGCACACGCTAACAATCAGAGCTAAATGTTTTGAACAGACCCATATTGAATGATTATTGCTAAAGTCATTAACAGAGTTACTTTTCTCAGCACGTAGGAGTAAGTGTTGTAATTTAGGGAAAGACAAATCTGTGTTTTGCCCAGACAATCAAAGTTAAATATCTGCTTTAACGGCATAGCCTTGCTTTCTCAGAAGTTGGGAGATGCTACCTCCTTGTCTCATAATTCCTCTTGGGGCGTAATTTGTAACCTTACAGATTTCAGGCTCACTCCTGATAGCTACAATATCATTCGTGTCTGTTTTGCATGTTTAGACTGTTAGCTGCTTCCCTTAGAAGCCGTGTCCCATGATGTGTACCTGGCACAGTATGGCTGTAGTCTTCTATGGAGCCTCTGGCTGCTCCTCTATTACAAATAATCATGGTATTAATTGAGACAGAATTATTTTGTAGCCAGACATGAATGAATTTGAGGAAAGTTGTGGTATAAGGTACAGGCTGAGCATCAATGGAAACCCCAAGAGACTCCCAAATCTAACAATCTAAATTCCCAGTCCTGCAAAACCTTCGTCACATGCTTAATTGTACTGCTCTCAATAGCCCCATTGATTTAAATAAACAAGGAGTCCTGTGGCACTTTTAATGACTAACAAATTTATTTATCACATGAGCTTTCATGGGAGAGAATCCCACTTCACCAGACACATGAAGATAGGGAATTTACAGAATAGGAGGAAAATATTTATTATTCCGAACAATGAACAAAACTAGACTCCTTTCTTCCCTCTCCGTCCAGCTCAGCACAGTACTTTTCATAGCCAGCCAAGCACATCTCTGCACCCAAATCCCACATGCTCTAGCAGCAGAGCATCATTTACAAACCGGTAGAAAAGTGCAGAGACTCCACAAGAGATGTTGGCAGGGCCAGATTAATCCCACACCCCCAGGGCAATTAGATTTTGGGGGGCCCATGGCTGACCACCACCAGCCAGCTTGGGCGTGGGACAGTGAGTCCAGCTCACAGGGGCCATTCTTACATCGGTGTCCACCCAGTCAGCAGCAATGCCTGGGGGAGCGATCTGTGGTCTGTCCCTCTCCCTCACTGCCCCTCCATTGGCTGCAGTGCCCCATGGTGCGAGGTATCTGCAGGCCCATGTTCCGCCCTCCCATCAGCAGCAGAAGCAGCAGATTTGGCAGCACCCTGCAAGAAGGGGTCTGTGGGCCCATTTACCATTCTCCCCTCACTTTGGGGGTGGAAGGCTCTGCTCCCCATGGCTCCCTCCTTGTGCCTAGTACAGGATCAGAATGGCAGGGTCTGGAGGACACCCTGGCTGCCTGTGACAAGGTGCAGGCCCAGACAGCTCCTAAATGAGGGCCTGGCAGATGCCCTTCCCCACCCCAGTGCACTCCTGCGACTGGGGCAGGGTGTGGCATGGGCCAGTGCAAGTTTTCTGGGGGCTGGGAGCCCTCAGGCCAGCCACAGCCTGGGGATGAGGTGGGCCAGAAATGTGGCACGGAGAAGACTGGCAGCACGCCAGGGGTGGGGAGCACTCGAGCCAAAGGTTCTCCGGGGCCTTATTTTTGTGGGGTGGCCAGAGCCCCCTCTTAGCCTTTGCCCCTGCCTTAATCTGGCACTGGCTGCTGGGACCCAGTCACAAAAGCAAACACAGAGCAGGGAATCCATGGAACAGGGTGGGGTGAGTGGAACAGAGTCTCTGTCTTCCCCACGTAGGACCCTGTAGTAGATGGGCAGGGGGTGTCCAGCTGGGCTGTCAGGCTCCTCTCCCCCCTGCGGGTCACAATGGCTTCAAGGCTGGTGCAGGTCTGTTGACTTAGGGCTACCCCACGTCTACACTGGCTTAATTCGACTTTAAAAAGTCAAATTAAGCCCTAAGTCGAACTAAATCTAGGTTTAATAAAGTCGACTTAATTTTCATTAAATCGACTTTATTTTCCTTAAGTCGACTTAAGCAAGTTGCTTAAGTCAACTTAAGAAAACTGTAGTTTAGACGCAGGGTAAATTAAGTCGGCTTAAGCAAGCTTAAGTTGACTTAATTTACAAGTGTAGACGCAGCCAAAAAGACTCTTCTGGCAAATGATCATTTGTCTCAAAGTGCTCAAAAAGCTGTGCTACATCCATCCTGTCAAACTGAAGTAATAGCCAAGTGTGTGACCTAACAAACTTCAGAAAGAGAGAAAAACCAAGACAACAAGCTGGGCTAAAATACTTTCAGGTTCACAAACTGAAACACCACAGAGCCGTGACTCCCAAAACTAGGAAAACAAATCGAGCCATTTACTTCTGAACTTGGTAAACCTGATTTACTCAGCTCCTACTAATTAACTGGTTGTGTCATTTACAAAAGTTTCAGCATCATTCATCACAAAGCAAGAGAGAAACAAAAAAAGAAACAAAAACAAACCGAAGCCAAAATCTGCCCATCTCCAAATGTTCTGGACTTGACTGGATTAGTAACAGATGGAAACAGGGATGTAAGATGAGAAAGCTCAAATAGAGCTTTGGGGTTCCTCTGAATTCCCCCTCCAGGTCTGGGACACTTTCATCTCTAACCATTAAGCATCTGAGTTAGGATCAAAGAAATCAAAGTGTGATTCCTGAGCACGGAGAGCAAAGAACATTGTGGCAAGTGTCAAGGTGGGAAGTGGAGGGCAGAAAGGGGAGAGGATAAATTCTCAAGGCCTCGGACACAGAGTGCTGTGTAGGAGCAGAAGGGGAGAGGAGGGAATCATCCACAAATAACCCAGGACCCACAACATCGCATTTTAGTCTCCTGCTCCAGTTCCTTTAGAATCTGTTTAATTCTGGTCTCTGAGGTAGTCAACATACAAAAAATACATATTCCTTTTTTGGCATAACCTGGAGCAGCGTGAGACTATCAGAGCATGAGACCATCTCTCCCCAAGGGGGAACTCAATGACTCTAACAATCACACTGCTAATGTATGGATCAGAATATATATGATGGTTTGGGTCAGCCTAGACTAGAAAAAGTGGTGAGTCAGAAGGGATTTGCTAGCTAATCCCAATCACCTTTCCCACCATGAGACGCTCAGAACTCGATGGTGCGGAGGCAGGGGTGGCACCCGTAGGCCTATAGGGCTCCCACAAAAGATGCTGTGGAAATCAGTTTCTTTAAGTGATGCTTTCTTGAATTCAGGGGGGGCAGGGAAAGGGGCAGAGGGGGTTGAGTGTTAATAGACAGCACCTCTCTTCCCCAATCTCTCTCCTCCTATCCCATGATCCCAAACATTTGATTTCCTCAGCACCCAGAACCTTCTGCATCCCACATCCAGTAGAGCCAACCATTCAACCACCCAATTTCCCCCCCAAAACCCATCTCTCCTAATCCCTTCACATTTCATTCCCCATAATCCAGCATTTTAGAGGACTTTGGGATGGGAAGAGTTGTCAGCTCCCAGGGACCCCCACCCTGGAGGGATCAGCTCCAGGTAAATGGGGAAGCCCTGCCAAGGGGAATCTGGAAAATGGTGGATAGGGACACGTGTTCAGAGTGAATGTGGGGCCTGGCCAAATATCCTCTCTGAGATGCCATGAAGAGGATCACATCTGGGAAGGGAGAGCATGGAACTTCATCCAAGCAGGGGAGTCTGGCAGAGTTTCTCTCTCCATTCCCCCACCAGGTTAGCAGGAGGCCTATCTGTTCAGCAGCCAGGGCTGCAGCAGGGATGAGGGGCTGATCCAGGCTTGTCCTCTGCCTGGCGTTTGCTGATGAGTCCAGGGTCAACTGCTGCTGGAAGCTGCCCCCAGAGATGAGCAGCTGGGTACCCAGGAACCAAATGCCACTGATGTGTGCGGGGACTAGGGAAATGGATCCTTTACTATGGCCAGCCCTGGTGAGGCCACTGAGAGAATTTATCTTCTGTGTGAATCTGATGTCCAGTGTGGTGATAACACCAACGAAAGCATTTTCCATGCTAAGGACATCTGAGAGATCTTCCCTCTGTGGATCTGCTGATGTTTGAGACTTTGTGAGCAGCAAATGAAGCTTCCCCCATATTCAAGCTCTTTTTTCTGTGAATTATCCAATGTGGCATTTATAGATTTTGTCCCATGTGAATTCTCAAATAGTTAGGAAGTTATGAGCTGGGACGGATGCTTTTCCCACCATATAAGCAATTATGGGGTTTTCTCTCTTGTGTGGATTGTCTGATGTTTAGTAAGATTTGAGCGCTCATGGAAAATTTTCCCACAGTGGAAGCAATTTTAGGGTTTCTCTCTTGAGTGGATTGTTTGATGTGAAGTAAGTTTTGAGCTCTAACTGAAGCTTTTCTACACACAAAGAATTTTTATGGGTTCTCTCCCATGTGTAGTCTCTGATGGGTAGTCAGAGTTGAGCTCCGACTGAAGCTTTTCCCACAGTCCAAGCATTTATAGGGTTTATCTCCCGTGTGGATCCTCCTATGGTTAATAAGGCCTGAGTGCTGACTGAAGCTTTTTCCACAGTCCAAGCATTTATAGGGTTTCTCTCCCGTGTGCAGTCCCCGATGGGCAATAAGGTTGGAGCGCCGACTGAAACTTTTCCCACACTCAAAGCATTTATAGGGTCTCTCTCCTGTGTGCATCCTTCGATGGGTAATCAGATTTGAGCTTCGACTGAAGCTTTTCCCACAGTCCAAGCATTTATAAGGTCTCTCTCCTGTGTGGATTCTCCCATGGTTAATTAGAACTGAGCGCTGACTGAAGCTTTTCCCACAATCCAAGCATTTATAGGGTTTTTCTCCTGTGTGTGTTCTCTGATGAATAATAAGGGCTGATGCTACACTGAAATTTTTTCCACACTCAAGACATTTATAAGGTCCCTCTCCTGTGTGGATTCTCCCATGATTAAGAAGGATTGAGCGACGACTGAAATTTTTCCCACAGTCCAAGCATTTATATGGACCATCTCCTGTGTGTATTCTCCTGTGGGTAATGAGGTCTGAACGCTGACTGAAACTTTTCCCACAATCCAAGCATTTATAGGGTTTCTCTCCTGTGTGGGTTCTCTGATGGATAATAAGGGCTGATGGCACACTGAAACTTTTCCTACACTGAGGGCATTTATATGGCCTATTTCCCATGTGTATTCTCCCATGGGTAATAAGAACTGAGCGCTGACTAAAGCTTTTCCCACACTCCAAGCATGCATAGGGTTTTTCTCCCGTGTGTGTCCTCTGATGTGTAATAAGGGCAGATGGTGCACTAAAACTTTTCCCACACTCCAGACATTTATATGGGCCCTCTCCTGTGTGGATTCTAGTATGGCTGATAAGGTGTGAGCGTTGACTGAAGCTTTTCACACACTCCAAACATTTATAGGGTTTCTCTCCTGTGTGGGTTCTCTGATGTGTAATAAGGGCTGATGGTGCACTGAAGCTTTTCCCACACTCCAGACATTTATATGGGCCCTCTCCTGTGTGAACTCTCCTATGGCTAATAAGGCCTGAGTGTTGACTGAAGCTTTTCCCACAATCAAGGCATTTATATGATCTTTCTCCCATGTGTAGTCTCCGATGGGTAGTAAGATTTGAGCTCCAGTTGAAACTTTTCCCACACTCCAAGCATTTATAGGGCTTCTCTCCTGTGTGGGTTCTCTGATGGGTAATAAGGGCTGATGGCACACTGAAACTTTTCCCACACTCTGTGCACTTACATGGTCCTGCTCCTGTGTGTATCCTCCTGTGGTTAATAAGGCCTGAGAGATGACGGAAGCTTTCCCCACAATCAAGGCATTTATAAGGTCTCTCTCCTGTGTGCAGCCGCTGATGGGTAGTAAGGTTGGACTTCCGACTGAAGCTTTTCCCACAATCCAAACACTTAGAGGGTCTCTTTTCCTTGTGATTTGTCTGCTGGGCTGTGTTTTCCTTGGGATCCTTCACTCTTTCCCCACATTCAATGGATTCACCCATTTTCTTCCTTGGCTGGTTTCCCAGCTCCCTCTCTGACCTGTGCCAACCACTTCTCTGTTCCAAACACTGGGAAAAATTCCCTTCAACTCTTCTCGAAAAGGTCCCTTGAAGTTCCATCTGTTCAAGGGCTTCCTGTTGTGGATTCCCCTCCTCGTTCTCACTTTCTGGCTCAACACCTGCTGGGAGAGAGAGAGAATCCAGGCAGAAGTTACAGCCGGGCTGGTAGAAAGGACAGAAGGGGAACAGCAAAGAGGGAAAACACAACGTAATAACAGTCGGGGAGACTGAGAAATTGGATTCTGATTCCACATCCCCCCCCCAAACACTCACAGGGAAGTGAAGCTGGGAAGAAAACTCCTGACAGCTAACAAGAGCTGCTGCTGTCTCCTCCACCAGTGCCTGTATCCAGGCAGACAACCTGACCCTGGATATCTCTACTCAGATCCTGGTGTGGATTTGCAGAGATTGTGTCCTGCATTTCCCATTCATAGATATCCAGGCTGGGGGGGATCATCCATTGCAAAAGGTGCCTTTTGGTGGAATCTCTCAGGAAGCAGGTGGGAAAGCTCCAGGAGATGGTGCCTAGGCTCAGAAGCATCCATGCCCATGAGGAATTCCTCAAGAGCATTCATGAAGAGACGTCAAAGGCTGAGGAAGCTATCCATCTACAGAGAAGTGCTGCTGTCAAACCACTGGAGAAGGAGCAGATGGCTCTGTCACAGGGAGGACACTGGCAGCTGGTTGCTTCTGGCAGCCAGCAGTGCTCCACCCCTGCTCCCGTCCCACCCATGATAGTGATGAAGAACCGTTATGCAGCCATAGCAACAAGAGATGAGGTGGAAGAGGAGAAGCCATGCACCCCCAAAGCTGGGAGGGTCACAACCACCACACCCAGGAGGAAACGTAGGGTTGTGGTGGTTGGGGCCTCTCTTCTGATGGAGACGGTGGCACCCATCTGTCACCCTAACATGGCATCCCAGGAAGTATGCTGCCTGCCAGGGGCCCGTATCCGAGATGTTATGGATTATTGAGAATCTTCCTGCCCTCTGACTACTACCCAATGCTACTCCTCCATGTGGGCTGCGAGAGTGACCCTCAGCAGATCAAAAGTGACTACAGGGCTCTGGGAGCACGGGTGAAGGAGTTTGGTGTGCAGGTAGTGTTCTCTTCAATCCTTCTGGTCAGTGTAGGGGCCTGAGCAGAGACAGGTGCATCCTGGAGGTGAATGCCTGGCTGTGAAGATGGTGTTGCCAGGAAGGCTTTGGCTTCCTCAACCATGGGGTGCTGTTCCAGGAAGAAGGACTGCTAGGCAGAGATGGACTCCACCTATCGAGGAAGGGGAAGAGCATATTTGGATGTTGACTGGCTCACCTAGCAAGGAGGGCTTTAAACTAGGTTTGAAGGGGGAAGGTGATCAAAGCCCACAGGTAAGTCACAATGAGGGAGACCTGGGGGGAAGGGATGGAAATTGGGGGGAGCCGGGGCTGTAACAGCAGGAATAGAAGAGAGACTAGTCAGAACTGGGGGGGTTGGGGGGAGAGGAAGAAATCAAATCAGTGTCTTAGGTGTCCTAATGAAGCCCTAATACCTGAGGTGAGTGGGGAAGGAGGACACTGGGAGAAAATGTGAGGAGGAATGTGCAACAGGAAAGACAATTGACAGGGGCAATTGGCCCAATATCTTAGGTACCTGTACACGAATGCAAGGAGCCTGGGAAACAAGCAGGAGGACTTGGTAAACTAACAGAGACATGGTGGGCACTGTTCCCTTTAAGCTCCATGGCTGCGCAGCTGCACACGTGAAAAAATCCTGCCGCGCACTAATTTTTCCCTCCCGCGCACAAAGAATTGGGGCAGGCCGGGGATTTTAACTTTTCAAATCTCCCACCCTGAGCATGCTCAGACAGAGCGTGGTCAGGGTGGGAGTGGCCAGAGAGGCAGCTCCCAGTCTGGTGTGGCCACCCCTGTAGCTCCGGGCCTCAGGCCAGGTAATGGGGGGCCGGGGGCCAAGAGGAGTGGGGAGGGGCCGCAGGGGTTTGGGGGCACTAGCAGTCGGGCAGGGAAGGGGCCACAGCGGGCAAGGATCGCAGAAGGGAGGCGGGCGAGGATCGCAGAAGGGGGGGTGGTGAGGATCAGGGAAGGGGCCGCGGTGGGCGAGGATCACGGGGTGGGGAGGGCGGGCGAGGATAGGGGGGCGAAAGCTCAGATCTGTCAATAACCATGCCAGAGAAATAAAACACAGAGAGACAGACAGTCCCTCTTGGCATCAAAAATGTGATATGAGTTGGAGCAAGGACTGGTGAGTGCACATCTTGAAGGTAGAGAAGAAAACGTACTCCCTTTCTTGACGCTTTGTCCACTGAGGTCTCCTTCGTGATACAGAAGATGAAGCCGCGGACAGGAATGAGTAAAAAGGGAATTATTTATTGAGGCTGCTGGACACACAGCAACTTGCTGGTTCTCTCTGGTTCCCAGACAAAGCCACTTGGCACGTGTTTGCCAGCTTCACTGGGGCCTCTTTAAGTCTTAGCTTGTGGTATCCAGTGATGGAAGGAACAGCTGTCTCTGCTACCCATCCTATTCTCTGCTTGGCTTTGGGCTTGACGACTGCGGAAATGGAAGCAGCCCTCACTGGGGAGCGTAGGCACCGGTACCTCTGTCCCCCCGGTGGGGATATGCCACAGATCCAACTAACATCATCTTCCTGCAGCAGCCTCATTGCACACCCCATGTGTTAAATGAGTCTCTCTTCCCTTCCAGTCTGGAGGCAACTCCTCTCCTTCCCTTTCTTGTCACCCCCTGCCCTGCTCTGCTCTGCTCCTACATTCTCCCCTGCCAGCCATCCCACCCCTCCCCTCTCTTGTCACCATGGCCTTTGTCCCCACGCTCTCCCCACCCCTACCATCCCTTTTCTTCTTTGCCCCCCTGCTTTTTTATGTCACGTAAGCAAAAAATACATTTAAATTATGAATAAAAAACAATCTTAAATAACAACTTTTATTAATTTTTCATTGTTCTATATTTTTCAATAATTTGTCACATGAGTTTGCACAAAAATTTTATTCAGAAAAAGTTTTGCACGTGGGTTGAAAATTTTGCACACAAGCTGCCAAACCTTAGAGGGACCATTGATGGTGGGATGGCTTGCATGACTGGTGCACTGCCATGGACGGATATAAATTGTTCAGGAAGGACAGGCAGGGAAGAAGGGGGGGAGGAGTAGCGCTATATGTAAAAGAGCTGTATGACTGCTTGGAGCTCCCCTATGAAAGTAGAAACAAGCCTCTTGAAAAGTCTCTGGGTTAAATTTAGAGGAGAGTGCAACAAGGGTGATGTTGTGGTGGGTGTCTGCTGTAGACCGCCAGACCAGAAGGAGGAGGTGGATGAGGCGTTCTATGGACAACTAGTTTCCAGATCACATGTCCTGGTTCTCATGGGGGATTTCAGTTACCCTGACATCTGCTGGGAGGGCAATACAGCAGTGCACAGGCAATTCAGGAAGTTTCTGGGGACAGTTGAGGACAACTTCTTGGTACAAATGCTGGAGGAACCAACTAGGGGCCTTGCACCTCTTGACCTGCTGCTCACAAACAGAGAAGAATTGATCGGGGAAGTAGAAGTAAATGGCAACCTGGGCAGCAGCGACCATGAGATGGTAGAGTTCAGGATCCTGATCAATGGAAGGAAGGAAAGAAGCAGAACACACATCCTGGACTTCAGAAAAGCAGATTTTGGCTCCCTTAGGGAGCTGATGGGCAGGATCCCTTGGGAGGCTAATCTGAAGGGGAAAGGTGTCCAAGAGAGCTGGCTGAATTTTAAAGAAACCTTACTAAGGGCATAGGAAGATACCATTCCAATGTGGAGAAAGAACAGCAAATATCGAAGGTGCCGCACATGGCTTAGCAGAGAACTCTGCAGGGAGCTGAAACATAAAAGGGAAGCTTACAAGAAGTGAAAGCTTGGACAGATGACTAGGGAGGCTTATAAAGATATTGCTCAGGCCTGCAGCGATAAATTCAGAAAGGCCAAAGGGCAATTGGAGTTGCAGCTGGCAAGGAATGTGAAGGATAACAGGAAGGGGTTCTACAAGTATGTCAGTAGCAAGAAGAGGATCAGGGATGGTGTAGGTCCCTTACTGAATGTGGCAGGTATCCTTGTGGTGGATGATGTGGAAAACGCAGAAGTCCTCAATGCTCAGGCCATGTACACACTACAGGAATAATCGCGCAACAAGCCCGTTGCGCTTTAAAAGTCACGTGGTTTTTGTAACGCAGGATCGTGTACACACTCTGCCGCTTCTGACAGAACAGAGCCCCCCCCCCTTGCAATTCGCGATTTCACAAGATACCCAATTGAATTGTGGGAACCTATTCCTCAGTTCCATCCATCCTGATTTGGTGTTAAGAATCCTGGGTAGGAGAGTAGCGCTGAGCACCATGGGTAAAGTCTTGGTTTTCCATGGTGCATTCTGTTCCCCTTGCGTCACGAGAGTTGCTACTAGCAACTCGCGCCCATTTTCGACAGTAGCGCATTGCTTCCCGGAAGTCCTTTTGCAGCAACATGGATCCAGGTCTGATCTCAACTGTCGCCTTCAGCATAATGAATACATCTCAGCCGGTGGCACAGTATGCATCAGCTCTGAATCAAAGCAGAATTTGGATGACCCTGGGCTGGTGTCTGCCATGCAGAACAACAGCACCGCATTGCTGAGCTCCTTCACAGAGCATCTGCACCCGGTGCACCGCCTGTTCTGGTCACGAGAGACAAGCACCGAGTGGTGAGACCGCATCGTTTTGCAGGTGTGGGATGATCAGTGGCTACAGAACTTTTGAATGCGGAAAGCCACATTCATGGAACTGTGTGAGGAGCTAACCCCTGCCCTGCAACGCAAGGACACCAAAATGAGAGCCGCCCTCACCGTGGAGAAGCATGTCGCAATTGCGCTGTGGAAAATGGCGACTCCAGACTGCTACCGCTCGGTTGTGAATCAGTTTGGAGTGGGCAGGTCGACCGTCGGGTTAGCACTTTCACAAGTGTGCAGAGCCATTAATCATGTTCTGATCCAGAGGACAGTGATGTTGGGCAATGTGCGGGAGATCGTCGATGGATTCGCGGCCATGGGATTCCCGAACTGTGATGGGGCAATAGACGGCACGCACATCCCTATTCTCGCTCCGGAGCATCTTGCGACTGAGTATATTAATAGGAAGGGCTACTTCTCCATGGTGCTTCAGGCACTCGTGGATCACAGGGGGTGTTTCACGGACATAAATGCGGGGTGGTCGGGTAAGGTGCATGATGCTCGCATTTTCCGGAACACGGGCCTGTACCGGAAGTTGCAGGCAGGGACCTTCTTCCCCGATGATAAAATTACTGTTGGGGATGTGGAGATGCCCATAGTCATCATAGGAGACCCAGCCTACCCACTGATACCTTGGCTCATGAAGCCCTGTACTGGAAATTTGTATCCCAGCAAGGAGCACTTCAATTACCGGCTAAGCTGGTGCCGAATGACCGTAGAGTGCGCCTTTGGGCGCTTAAAAGGCCGCTGGCACTGTTTGTATGGGAGGCTAGACTTAAATGAGGACAACATTCCAGCCATCATTGCGGCGTGCTGTCTCCTGCATAACCTCTGTGAAAATAGGGGAGAGAAATTTCCCCCTTCATGGGACGTGGAGGCTGAGCGGCTAGAGTTTGCCTTCCAGCAGCCAGCCCCTAGGAGTATCAGGGGGGCACAGCTGAGAGCTGTCCGCATAAGGGAGGCACTTAGGGAGCATTTTAGTGATGGGGACTCATAGGATGCATTGCATCACTGTGCAGTAGTGTTCCCAAGCACTATTGGGTGCTGATTGGGGGGTGGAGGGACGGTGCCGGTGGCCGTGTACTGTACTATGCTCGAATGAGTGAATACTAAACATGCAACAACTAATCTTATTGTGTATCAATAAAGACACTGTGCAAAGTTCAAGTGATTCAATTTTATTATTATAAAACATTAAATATTTACAGTAAGCAGTGCCTCAAAAGGGGCTATAGATGCGTGTAGGTGTGTGTCTCAATGCCATAGCTTGGTGCAGAAGTGGATGTAACATTGTACCAGGAGGGTCCCTGGGCTTCAAAGAACTGCTTTGAGGGAGAATGGGGCCTGGGGGACAGAAAGTGTTGCTGTGGCTGCAGGGGGGGGGGCGATCCTGGAGCAGCTGGGTCTGCAGACCAACCATGGTCTTCAGCAGTTGGGTCTGCTCCTGTAGGATGCTTATGAGGGCATCCTTCTGCTTCTGCCTCTTCACATTGTTTTCTTTGCGCTCCTGCCGGCACTCCTGCCTCCATTGTCTAGTCTCCTTTGCTGATGCCTCGTTGGACTGCATCAGCTCCTGGAAGATATCTTCCTTGCTCCTGCGAGGCCTCCTCATCTGTCTCAGCCGGTCAGCTGGCGCAGACCACCGACCGGCAAAGGTCGTTTCTAAGGAAAAATGAAACATCATAAGTAGTGCTATTGTTCTCACTTTGGTTAAGGAGCCGGTAATATGCTCTCCTGCCACATTCCGCTGTGCCCACAGGACAGGGCATTGCCGGGGACTGAAAGGGCTTTTGCAAAGGGAGGTGCGGGTTGCCGAGACAAGACACACAGCTCCTTGAACTATTTGCAGTGCTTTGGGCGATTAGTTCACATACGTCACTGCCATGGAAGACGATATCTCGCTGCTTAGAGTGCCTCTGCAAGCCAGAATGCATATCCTGCATGTCACTGGTTTTCAGCCAGGACCGTACACAGCAGGCTTGTGCGCAGCCATGGTTCCCGCTGCCATGCTTTGCAACTGGCGAGGGAGAGTATCCCTCTATGGGGGAGGGGAAACAGTTGCTCTCCCATCGAATTTAACTAGGAGGCTGTGGAAGTACATCGAGGACACCTTCAGTGATCTCAATGGAGAGGATTTCTTGACAATTACAGCATGCATTGATGAACTGCTCATGTAATGCGGGATAGACGCCCCCCCCATCCAAAAAAGAAAAGAAAGGATGAAACTCAAAACGCCTATTTCCTGCCCGCTCTTCATTTGCCCGCAAAGCTTATCCAGCTAGCATAGAAGCCACTTCTGATGAAACTTACCAGAGCTCCCCTCTACTGCCTCCGAAGACAGTATAGACAAGGATTCTGGGCAGCACGTGTCAGGTGGCGTGGAGAACAGCTCCTGGCTCCCTAGGTCGGCTGCACCGCTTTCACCCTCCAGGTCATCTTCCACCTCCACGTCCTCGTCGACGAATTGCTCGTCACCATCTGCTCCGGTATCCTTTTCATGGGGGGTGCTGACGTGTCCACAGGAGCTTTTGGGGTGGTTGTGGGATCCCCGCTCAGGATTGCTTCCAGCTCCTTGTAAAATGGGCATGTAGCCGGCGCTGAGCCGGAGCGCCGGTTTGCCTCTCTGGATCTGTGGTACGTAATCCGCAACTTTTTCACCTTCGACCTGCACTGAAGAGTGTCTCCCTCGTACCCCTTCTCTGCCATGGCCCGAGAAATCTGGCCAAAAATATCGAAATTCCGCCGGCTGCCACGTAAGTGTGCCTGCACAGCAGACTCTCCCCAGATGCCTATGAGATCAAGCACCTCGGCTGTGGTCCAGACTGGAGCACGTTTGCTGCGTTGAGCCGCCATTGCTCTTGGAGTACACAGCTGCAGCTGCACTCCACGCCGAGCAAACAGGAAGAGTGAAGAATTCAAAAATTCCCGGGAATGATGGGAGGGTGGGTACAGTCACGTCACAGCCACAGAGCGCAGAAGGAAGTGCAGAAGCCCTTTACAGGTAGCACACTAGAGACAGATTCTTTACCAGCAGATACATTGCTGCCTTTTCCAGAAAAACCCTTTAAAGTTCTCTGCTCCCAGTCCCAGTCCTTCTGGCTGTTTGTGGACATACACTGGGAGAGAGGGCTGTCTTTCTTAACAGACAGGTATTTAGATTCAGTTTTTCCTTTAGCAGACAAATTGCCCTTTCGAACTAGCAAACTGCTATCCTTCACAGTCCTACGGTTAGAGACATTTTCTTCCCTGTCACAGCATTCCTGGTTAAACACAGATAATTCTGAATCATGCACCCCCACTTCACAAATTTCCCCATTGACTTCAGGTAACACAGATAATTTACATTCCTCTTCTTTTTGAGGTTTATCTAAGACATTCATTTGGTTATTATTATTATTATTATTATTCATTTGGTCCTGATCCAACACCCAAATGTTCTGGTTCTGTGGATCCTGCCAAGACTACACCAATGTGACCGGGGCCTCCTGGGATACCCTCCTGGACGTGCAAAAATCAGGGCAAGCTGCAAAACCGGGAGCCAAACTCCCCACACACTGATGGGTGGTACTTAAACCAGTCTCCCTATCAGTGACAACCAGGCTTCTGGTTCCCCACACTGGGTACCAAGAAATCTGCCCAAAATAGAAACAGCTCCCTTTATTGCACTCCAGCTCCTTTGGCTCCCACCTAGCGGCACGGTCCCTTAAAGATATAGGTTCCCCTGACCCCAAAGGGCCAGCCACAGCACACAGAACAATTTAGGTTTGGA
Organism: Pelusios castaneus; assembly: GCA_007922175.1. Classification (NCBI taxonomy): domain Eukaryota; kingdom Metazoa; phylum Chordata; order Testudines; family Pelomedusidae; genus Pelusios; species Pelusios castaneus. Next base: position 478,737 of record ML686085.1, read on the forward strand.
TCTTACCCAAAATACCCCACTGGTAGCCAATCCTTTAGCAACTACAACTAAAGGTTTAATATAAGAAGAAAAGAAGCAAAATATGAGAGATGTTAAAGGGTCAAAGCGAATCACATACATACAAATGATTTAAAGTTCATGAAAAGCAGTTTGTAGGCTTGTTCCTCTGGAGTTTGCAGGCTTGTTCCTCTGGTAAACACCCAGCACCAGGGTGGGCCTCAATCCTTTGTTCAGTCTCAGGCTATGTACACACGATCAGATTAAAGCGCAACATGGCAATCGCGCTATAAAACACACGTGAGCTTTATTGCGGGATAGCGCGTACACACGTCGCTCCTTGCAACACAATAGAATTCTTTGCAATATCGCGGTGTAGCGCAATGAATTCTGGGCACCTATCCCACAGTTCAATTTTCCCTCGATCGGCGCTTGGAATCCTGGGATGAAGGAAAGGAACGCAAAGCGCCATGGGTAAACTCTCAGTTTCCCATGGTGCACTGTGTTCCCCTCGCGTCTTCCTCGTTGCCAATAGCAACTCGCGCCTATTTTCAACAGTGCAGTGATGCACCGCACCACTTGCGAGCAATCACAACAGCGACAGCATGGATCCTGCTCTGATCTCCACTGTCGCCTTCAGCATTCTGAATACATCTCGGCTGGTTGCTTAGTACGCAATGAGCTCCGAGTCAGACGAGGATGCCGAGGAGCAGGGGCTGATCGATGCCCTGCAGAGCAACAGCACCGCATTGCTCAGCTCCTTCACCGATCATCTGCACACGGTGCAACGCCGTTACTGGTCGCGAGAAACGAGCACCGAGTGGTGGGATCGCATTGTTATGCAGCTGTGGGATGATGAGCAGTGGGTACAAAACTTTCGAATGCGGAAAGTAACCTTTCTGGAACTGTGTTCAGAGTTGGCCCCTGCCCTGCAACGTAAAGACACCAATATGAGGTCGCCCCTAACCGTGGAGAAGCGTGTTGCGATTGCTGTCTGGAAGATGGCGACTCCTGACTGCTACCAGTCGGTTGCAAACCAGTTTGGAGTCGGGAGGTCCACTGTCAGATTAGCCCTCTCACAAGTGTGCCAAGTCATCAATCGCATTCTGCTACGGAGGACGGTGACGTTGGGCAATGTTCGTGAGATTGTGGACGGCTTTGCTGCCATGGGATTCCCTAACTGCGGGGGAGCCATAGACGGCACACACATCCCAGTTTTGTCTCCAGACCATCTCGCGACCGAGTACATCAACAGGAAGGGCTACTTCTCCATGGTGCTGCAAGCACTCGTGGATCACAAGGGGCGTTTTACGGACATCAGTGCTGGGTGGTCGGGAAAGGTGCATAATGCCCGCATTTTCAGGAACACTGGTCTGTACCGGAAGCTGCAAGGGAGTACCTTCTTCCCAGATCAAAAAATTACTGTAGGGGATGTGGAGATGCCCATAGTCATTCTCGGAGACCCAGCATACCCACTGATGCCATGGCTCATGAAGCCGTACACCGATAACCTAGATGGCAGCAAGGAGCGGTTCAATTACAGATTAAGCCGCTGCAGAATGACTGTGGAGTGTGCCTTCGGCCGTCTAAAAGGGCACTGGCGATGTTTGTATGGGAGGCTGGACTTGGACGAGGACAACATCCCTGCTGTGATTGCGTCGTGCTGTGTCCTTCATAACATTTGTGAAAGTAGCGGAGAAAAGTTTTCCCCGGTGTGGACTATGGAGGCACAACGCCTCGAGGAAGCGTACGAACAGCCAGCCACTAGGAGTATTAGGGGGGCCCAAGGAGAAGCTGCTCGCATAAGGGAGGCACTCAGGGACCATTTCAATGGTGCCCTCCCCTAGTTAACTTACAGGACGCATCAGGTGCACCTTATGAGATTTTCAATGTGTACAAATAAAGCCACTCTTCAAATTATTTGTCACTGTTTTTATTAAAACCTAAAAAAATTCATGGATGACACCAAGCTGGGGGGAATGGTAGACACGTTGAAGGGCAGGGACAGGATTCAGGGAGACCTACACAAATTGCAGCATTGGGCCAAAAGAAATCTCATGAGGTTCAACAAGGAAAAGTGCAAAATCCTGCACTTAGGACGGAAAAATCCCATGTACTGCTACAGGCTGGGGATCGATTGGCTAAGTAGCAGCGCTGTAGAAAAGGACCTGGGAAGTATAGTGGAAGGGAACCTGGATATGAGCCGGATATGAGTGTGCCCTTGTTGCCAAAAAGGCCAATGGCATACTGGGCTGCATCAGTAGGAGTATTGCCAGCAGACCGAGGGATGTGATAATTCCCCTCTGTTCGACACTGGTGAGGCCATATCTGGGATACTGTATCCAGTTTTGAGCTCTCCACTACAGAAAGGATGTTTACAAATTAGAAAGAATCCAGTGGAGGGCAATGAAAATTATTAGGGGGCTGGGGCTCCTGAATTACGAGGAGAGACTGAAGGAACTAGGCTTATTTAGTCTGCAGAAGAGAAATCTGAGGGGGGATTTGATAGCAACCTTCAACTGCTTGAAGTGATGCTCCAAAGAGGAGGGAGCTAGGCTGTTCTCAGTGATGACAGAGGACAGAACAAGGAGCAGTGGTTTCAAGTTACAGCTGGGGAGGTCGAGGTTGGATATTAGGAAAAACTTTCTCCCTAGGAGGGTGGTGAAGCATTGGAATGGGCTACCTAGGGAGGTGGTGGAATCTCCATCTTTGGAAACATTTAAGGCCCGGTTAGACAAAACCCTGGCTGGGATGATTTAGGGGGAGTGGTCCTGCTTTTAGCAGGGGTTGGACTAGATGACCTCGTGAGGTCCCTTCCAGCCCTAAGATTCTATGATTCTATAAGGTAGGTGGGAAGCCATGAGCATCACCTGCCATGATGATATGACATCCGCTGACGACATCCTGACCTGGGTGAGATAAGCCAGAGCTGAGGATGCTCAATTTTGTTTTTCAGCTCTTTCCTTCATTTGCCAGATAGTTCCTATATCAGTGTCACTGACTCCTTACCTGTGCGTGTACCTCTTTGGATCTTCCTTTCCTCTGAGGCCTGGAGATCCGGGACCCATGGCTCTTCTCCTCCTTCCAGCCGGACGATCAGGTTGGGTTTGGGAATGAGGCCTCCTGCTCAGAGGGTGAAATCAGGCATGGTCAGACTCCACTGAGCACTGGTGGAGTATCTGTCACAAAGGACATATCTTGAGTTTAAACTAACCCCAAGATTTGCTGGAGTGTGTGAGATCTGAAGACAGGGCCATCCCTGGGTGGGAGGGGGGAGCAAACGTGGTGATCACCCCAGGCCCTGCGGTTACGTGGGCCCTGCGCTGTCCTGCTCCCAACAGGGCTGTGCGGGGCCCGAATATGCTGCAGCCCGTCCTCCCATGGCTGCCCCACTGCCTTAGGCAGCGAGCCGAAGGCAGCGGGGCAGGGCGGGCCAGGAGCGCTATGCCCGGCCCCTGGGCCGGCCCTCCCTGCCCCCAGGGTGGAACAGACAGGACCAGGGGCAGAGCAGGTGTGTGGGGCCTGGCCTCTGGGCCGGCCTGCCCCACACAGCTGCATGAGGCCAGCTCCCCGCCTGCTGCCTCGGCCTCCCTGCCCAAGGCCAGAGCCGGCTCCCCACGCCCGCAGCCTCGGCCTCCGAGGCCTGCTCCCTGGGGGACAGAGCAGGCCGGTGGGCCCACCACGCTCCCCAGCAGCATCGGGGGTGGGGGTGGGGCCCCGCCTAGGCCAATTGGCCCAGGGCCCCGCTTCCCCCAAGGGACGGTCCTGTCTGAAGAGATGGGAACATGGTCACTAAACCCTCTTGGAAGAAGCAGGTGTCTAGGGGAGGGGCAGCTGTCAGACCCTCACTATGAGTTTCAGGATCTCTATGCTCTGGGGGACTTGGTGAGGCACACACAGCTCTGGTGTTCAAACCCTGCCTATGTGTAAACCTCCAGAGCCCACAGCCCTCCCCACAGACAGAGCTAGTGCCAGGCAGGGAGATGAAAACAGACCATGAATGTCAGTGAGAATTAAGGCAGACAATATACTTCTTCTGCCCCCATGAAAGCTGGAGGGATGGGGATGAATTGGCATGTCCATTCATTCCATGACTCCCTGATCCCATTGAAGGAGTCTGAAGCTGAATGTCTCTTTCACATGGGAGCAGTGGACCATTCCCCTCCAATCAAACTGACCTGGGAGGAACCTGACCAGCTGCAGAAATGCAGGCCCCATAGCTTCAGATAGCAGAGGAGACAGGAATCCTTACCCAGCGAGGTCACCATCTCATAATTCTCCTGCATGACGTCCCTGTAGAGGACTCTCTGACCAGGGTCCAGCAGAGCCCCCTGCCCCACAGTGAAATACACAGCCACGTCCTCGAAGGTCACCAGCATCTGAAACAAAAGATCCTCCCCAATCAGTACCTGCTGCCCAGCCACAATCCCACTATTCATTCAGAAAGAAGTACAAAAATACGACAGCCCTGGGAGGTCCAGAGGAGCTGAATAACACCCCCACCCTGCTCAGAGTGGCCAGGAGGCTCCAAGCAAGACAGAGAAGGTGAGAGCGACCTGCCCCTCCCAGCAGATAGAGAAGGGTAGGGTCTTCCTATTTATTACACATATACAAGACACAGGCTGATGTTGTAAGCAGAGCTCTGCGCAGTGAAAAGGGACAGGAATCCCAGCACCTCCCCTTTGTATTTGACCCCAGTCTCTGTCCAGTGGATTCAAGTTCCAGCACTCTGGTCTCTTTTCACAGTCCTGACCGGGTGGTTGTTTTGTGTTCCAGAAATGGGGGAATGTTCACAACACACTTCCACTGGGGCCTGTGCACAAATCAGGTCCTGGACTGAGCATTTCCCAGCAAGTGTATCGCGCCCTGACACCCTCCATACTTTACCCTGTGTATTTCCTGATCATGCCCCTCTATAACAACCTTCCCCAGCAGCTTTCCAAAATCTCCAACCTGAGCTGGATCCAACAGAGCCATTTCCCTTCCCTGTCCTCTGCGAAGATGGGATGATCTGGAGCAAAACTGCTTGTTTCTCTGCAGCCTGTCAGGGTGAGAAGGGCAATTGGGAAGACTAGCAAATTAGCATTAGTCCATTTCACAGCCTGGTTCCCCCAAGATTCCTTCCCTGCAGGCAGGCTTTCTAGACCAGTGTTTCTCAACTGGTGTTCCATGGGGAAGGAGCAACATGACGTGTGCCTCGGAGATTTAAAATGCCCAGCCGCAGCAAAGCTTCCAGACGCAGGTCGGCATATGCCGCCACCTTGCTCCTTTCCTGCAACTGGGGCATTTTAAATTTCCCAACGCTGTTACGGCCAGCAATGAAATCACTTGGCCATAACTTTCACAGTAAGGTTTTCTTTGACGAACCCTACTCCAGGAATAGATGAACTTTGTTCGAACATGTAGGCTCAAAATTCTCCTTAAAACTTGAGAAATAATCATTTTCAGTTTTAAATAGTGTGTATAATCATTACGTATCTATTTTTTAGAAATAAATGCATGTTATATTCATAAAATCATATTTAATTCTGTTTCTGTTTTTGCAGAACTGCATAGTACACAAATGTTACTACAGCCAGTATGTATTGGCTTTGTCAAGAATGTTTCCATCAGGTGTTCCGTGTAAAGTAATTAATACCTTTAGGTGTTCACGGGTCCACTAAATGTTGAGAAACACTGCTCTAGACTCAGCCATGCTACAAAACCCTCAGTTATATTATTACAATACAGATCTGCCCACTCCCAAAGAGACGTAACGTGTGAGACACTTTTAAACCCCCAGTGTAGACCTTGGGTCTAGCCTGCTAGGTACCACATTACATAATCTATTTTGTCCTCTATTGGTTTGATTGATTATATTATTTTAGCCTATATTTTTGTCCTGAATCATTTCAGTAAACATTGCTTTATTATATTTGAGTGTAATGCAAGGATCCTACAAGCCTGTATCCTGTATGATTAGCTAGAGCAAATCAGAATGAGTGTTTGTAACCTTTGGCATAGCTTATCAATTACCCCTTCTGACTTGGGGAACTGAATGTGTTACCAAACGTCTGGGACATACCAATAACCGCAAAGTACACGGCAAGCACATAGAAATAACAATTTAGGCCAAAGGTAACATTTTGAGAATGAGACAATTGGGATTCATTTGGATGGAGACATTATTAATATGTTGATCTATAAAGTACCCTAAGATTTATGTGGATGAGGAAATATGATTTAGGCCTGGACATGAATACTGGGGGTAGTGACCAGACCCTAAAGGAGGACAAATCACCATGTGGCGTTAGCTTCAAGTTCTCTTTTGTTTATCCATCAGTTTAGCTGTTGCAGTATTGCATGCCTACTCCTTGACCCTAATCTCCACCACCTCAGAACTGAGGAACCTGGACCATCAAATTCAATTGGCAGGCCAGAAACATGGTCTCTCACTGCCAGATCCCCAAGAAAGGGTGTAAGGATGCTAATTTAGGTAGCCTCTATAGGAGATGGCACCCCCAATGCCTATAGAACTGTCCTTCGTTTTGACTCTGTGGCTGGAACTTTGATAACTTTGTCCCATATTTTAATAAAAATCTCTAAATCTTGACTTCACCCTCAGTGTGAGTGTCCTTGCCGCACACCCCCAGGGTCCTTACAACGCAGTGAACTATCGACATTTAATTCTTAAGCCTGATTTTGGGACAAAAACCTAGTTATCTTTCCAGTAAGACCACTGATGAGCGTATCATGAAATCAGTCCTATAAAATTCCGGTTAAAACCAGTAGCATTCTCTTTGAGCCAGATGCTAGAATCCAAAGAGACACGTGGGAGGATCGCCCTGATTGCCCCCAGGCAGCACGTTTCCCAGCAGCGTGGGGATTTAGGCAGAGGCAAGAACTGATTTTTTCTCTCTGCTCCTCACCATCTCCCCAGGAAAGGCGGTCTGGCCTGAGACGCTTGAGGAAATTGAGTTGGGTAAGTTTATGCGTTTCCACTCTCACTTCTGTGTGGAAGAGCAGGTTATTTCCTGCCATTCCCGTGGCCCTTCCTCTCCGATAGCTACTGCTGCCAGTGACAGGAGCATGTGCCTGGGGCAGCAGCTCTGGATCTCACAGACGCACAGATGAGATGAGGAGCTGTTTTCCAGTGCGACTTTCCTGCACATCCCCAGCACTTCCCCCCAGTTCTCTCTCCTCACCATCAGTCTCCGGCTCAGGAGTTCATGCTGGCGGCGCCTGGATAGTTTCACAGTCCCTGACCCTCCTTGGCTGGGCACGGATGGGTTTTAACGCTGGTCTGTCCCAGCACAGACCTGGGCTGTCAGCTCACCAGGGAGGCAGCAGCATCTCCCCCAGGAAGCCCAGCTAACTCTAGGGCCCTAATAGCCTGAGCATAGAGACCGACACCGGCCTCCTCTGCCTCAACAATTCCCAGAGTCCTCTGCTGGGGGCAGCTAGTGACTGCACCTCCCTGTGCTGTCGTGCAGCTACCAGGGACAGTGCGGCCAATGCTGATCTCCATTGCCCATCTGGGCTCACACTGAAACCAGTTCCAACCAGTATTTTGTACTGGAACCAGAACCGAACCGGAACAATAATTGTGTTTGACTGACTAAGCAGAACAGAAAAAAAGGAAGATGGGGGTAATAGTTAAACTAACAATTTAGCCCTTTTTCAACCTCAGTATGTTTTTTAAAAATACAGTGATTATCTTCATGGAAAAAGAGAACAACGAAACAGCCAATGGGCTGGGGCTGGCTCCAGAATGGCCTATCCCCAGGCAGCGAGAAGGGAATGGAAATAGACGGGGCAAGCCCACAACTAGGGACGGGGAGGAGAAGCTTTGGAGCTGCGTGCACACTTTGAGAGCAAAGGGGGGGGGGGGGGGGCAGAGATAAATGAACCAGCTCTGAGAGGCCCCCTGGGAAGAGAACAGATGGGATACTCCCTGGGTGTCAAGCCCCCAGGTAAAGGTAATGGCTCCCCAGCCATCTCCCCTTATAGAAATCTCCTCCCACCGTCCTCAGCCCGAGGGAGCTCCTCCCTCTAATTACTCCACTTGAAACAATATTCATGCTCCAAACTCCCTTCCCCACTGAAGCCATCTTCAGGGCCCACTCCCAACCTCCCCACTGCCCGGGGCACTATCTGATACCCACCTCCAATCTTCCATCCCAAGCCACCCCACCTCCAGGGTTGTTCTTTGTCTTCACCCATCCTGGCTGGTTATGGCAGGCTCAGATTCAGAGCCAAGTTCTGCATGGGAGGTGGGACAGCCTGCCTGCAGCCCAGCTGGCCCAGCCCTTCTGCAACATTGAGGCTATGAGCAACAGCTGGGCACTGATCATGCCTCAGTGACTCTCGGAGCTCAGGGATTTCTGCCAGGATGTGACCACCTCAAGCCATGAGCTTCCCCTGACAAAAGTCAAATGGAGGACTGTTGATGAGCATCACAACTGCACTGAAATTTGATCAAGTGATGACAAAGATTCTTCAATATGAATGACTGACCACCGGTGCTTGGTTAAAATGCCAAGTGGAAATATTGGTCTCTGTTTACTGAATCCTTGCTTGACTCAATTACAAAGATGGAGAAAAAAATATTTTAGAACTGTTATCTTTCTCTTATCTATGTTTCTTGATCCTAGATATCAATTCCCATTTCCAGAAGAGGGCAAAGTCAAGGCAAAATTTCATTTAATCAAAATGTAGATGAAGTTAGAAATGCTTGAGTCAGAAGTCAGAAATAATGATGTCATAATGGCACAGTGAAGTCATAGAACCACTTTCAGACATGTCTGAAATTGAAAGATAAATTCAAATCTCTTCTGAAAGCCTTTGAAATCTCCAAAAAGGAAGCGAAGTCTGGATGAAGGACAGATCAACAAAGGATTGGGCCAATTCTTGATTCATTTGCAAATGAGAACATCTCAGTAAGAAAGAAAATATACCAAACTATGGGGAACATCAGAAAAAATGTCGTGTCAAGCCATATCACCTAGCAAAAAATGTGAATTTTGAAAGAAAATTTCTGAGCCTGAAATGTATCCTTTCAGTGCAGAGGTCCCATAAAATAAAGCAAATGCTTAAAGATGAAATTTTAGGTTGTTCAAACAAATCGCTCCTAAAAAATGTGTTAATCTGACAGCACAAAAACACTGGGAAACCTATGTAAAGTTAAAAAATAGTCAAAAAGCAAAAGAGTTTCTATTTTAAGTTTCAGCTCCGGGGCTTTTTTGTTTTGTTTTGTTTAATTTACCTCTGCTAAGGTCAATATCAGATTTAAACTGGTGACCAAACTTTAATCTTTGTTTCTTTGGTGGTTTGAACAGGAAATGAAACAGAACTATTGAATGTAGCTGAGCCAGAACCTGAACCAAAACAAAATAAATGCCAGTTGGATCCCTTGCCAGGAGTTACTAGCAGTGACTCTGGTTTGACACAGAAACCTGCCCAGAAATCAGAGCAGGACCTTATTCAGTCCTGTCAGTCCCAAACATTTAATACTCAGGAGTCAGATTCCCAAAGAATTCCCCACTGGCTGCCAGATGGGACAGCCCCTTTGCCCTCTCCATCCCATGGGCTGGGGGAGCTGCCACTGTATCTCTCTCCAACCTTCTCCCTTCTCCTACCCTTTGGCTCTCCTTTCCCCAGCCAGTCTCTGCTTGCTCTCATATTCTCCCCACAGTCCCCTCTTCCCTACATCACCCTTCTTCTCTTTATCCCCCCAGGCAGAGTTGCCCTCTATACCAGCCTTGTTTACCCGAGCCCCAAAATTCTCCACTGCACCCTGATTCTTGTGTATTCCCTCTTCCTCTCCTCAGCAGACCCACATCCCCATGCCCCATCCCAACCCCTACATCCCTATTCACCCTTCTCCTGCCCCTTCCTATATCCCGTTTCACCTCTGAAAACCCTCTGGCTCTCCTAGCCTCCTCCCCTCCTCAGTCCCCTTCCTGCACAAACATACCTGCTCTGGCTCCCAGGAGTCACTGTCGGAGCCCTAATCCCACACACTCACTGCAAACAATGGCAGCTAGCTTCACTCTGCACTAGTCAGCCCAAGAGGGAACCGCCTGGTGTATTCCCCTGCTGCTGAAGACAGGCTGCAATCGGGAGGAGGGATGGTGGGCAAGTCTCACCTTCTATTCACGTGAGGCCCTCCCTGGAAGCAGGTTCCAGGAAGGAGTGTCTGGGATGGACTGGGTTCTCTGCACATCTCTTGGGGGAGCACAGGGAATGTTCCTCCCTTGATAGGAAACCTCTTCCTCCTGCAGCCAGGGCTCTGGGGTACCCAGCAGCAGTAGCAGAGGCCCTGGGATCCAGAATTACCAACCCCAAATGTTCAAAGGCATAAAACAGGCTCACCAAAAGTCATGAGATTGGCTTTAAAATCATGAAAGTATGTAATAATAATAGATTTGATGATCTGGTTATTTGCCTTCTGGGCATCCTGGGGTCAAGTTTTGAAGGTTTCTTCACAGCCATGAGACTAAAAATTTACTTTTGCTTTAAGAATGAAGGCTGAAATCATCACACAGCCACCAGACATTGGCAGGGGTGTGGGGGATCATCTGCAGGAGGAAAGAGCTGCCTCATCCGGCCTTTGGGATGCACTGTTCTTCTAAGGACACAGCCCTAGGAACTAAGCTCTCAAGAACACCAGGAGGAAAAGCCCCTCTGGCCTACACCCTATTCTTTGCAATCACTGCAGCTGCCCCACCCCATGATCTGGGCGATCTTTACCCCGCTATTCCCCCATTCCTTCTACAACCTCTTGCAGGGCCTGTACCCGGTTCTCGACCCCAGATCCTACCCCCAGACCCTGATTTAGCCCCTGAGCCCTCTCTTTCCCCTGATGCAGCTGTTGGCCCTCCCATGCATTCATGTAACCTCGGCCAAGAGTCTGCCCGTCCTCCCCTCCAATTTGCCCCCAGATCCCAGCGCTCTTTGTCAGCCCAAGGGAGCGGGGCGTGTCAGCAGATCGGCTCCCGACCCGAGCAGCCTCAGTTCACACGGGCCGGGCCAGGGACAGACACCACAAAGCCGCAGATCGTGCGGGGCAGCGGGTGGGCACGTGACCCCAAACATCCCCCTAGGGGTCGCTACTGTCCCAGCCCAAACCAGGGGGCTGCCTGGCTTCCCCCCAGCCCTGCTGCGAACAAAGGGAGCCCTGGGCACACAGCAGGTCATGGCCGGGGGCAATCCCTTCCCCGACCCCGGGTGTAACCGGAAGGCACCATTGGGCCAGGTGCGGGAGATCTCTCTTACCTTCCCTGCAAGCGGTGCCCCCTGGGAGCAGGGGGGCTGGGTCAGGGCTGGGAGAGCGAGTCCTGGCCAGGCTGGGTCTCTGCAGTGGGGGGGTCTCCTGGGTGCCTCCTGGGATATTCACTTCTCCCAGCTGCAGCCTGGGATCCAGGGTCTGCTGGGGCTCAGGACCCCACAGCACAGAGACCCAGAGTCACTGCAGTGCAGCAATTCACTTCCGACTGGGACGGAGCGTGACCGTCCCCTGCTGCCTTCCCAGTCCCCTCCCCAGGCAGCGATCGTTCCCAGAGTCACTTCCCAGCTGCTCCTGGGTCCTAGTGATCGAGGGTTGCTCTGCAGCCGCCCTGCCCCAGATCTGCCTCCTGGGGCCCCCATATCCCCCAGGCAAGGCAGCTTCTCTCAGCATTAAGGGGGCATCTTGCATAGAAGCCACCTTGTCAATGAGCGGATACAAAGAGAGGCCCGGATCCCTGGCGGGAGCAGAATTGGGGTTTCTATAGAGACGGGGCATTATTCCAGATAGTCCCTAATATTCATCAAGGACAAGGAGGGGGATAAGTCCTGGTCCCAGAAGGATGTCTCTGATTGCTTTACTCATTTAACAGTTCCCTGGTAGTTTGTTTCTTCTCTTTTAAAATAAACCTTTCGTTAGGAAAGGATTGGCTGGTGGTGTGCTTTTTGGGTAACATCCAAACTCATATTGATCTGGTAATGTAGCTGAGCCTTAGGTGGTGAAGAGCACAGAGTTGTAATAGTTTCAGGGCCATCCTTGGGGGGAGGGTGGGGGCAAGCGGGACGATTGCCCTGAGCCCCGCTGTTCTGCAGCACCCAACTGCTGTGCAGCCTGCTCCCCCCACCCCGCTGCCTTTGGCTTCCACCGAAGGCAAAGGGCAGATTGGGAGGGCAGAGCCTGGCCTCTCGCCGGCCCACCCTGCCCCACGCCTGTCTCCTCCCCTGCCGCCTGGTCCTCAGCTGCGGGCAGGGCCAGCTCCTGTCTGCCTTGCGTCCCCAGCCAGGGCGGGGGCTCACCTCAGCGAGTGGCCCTGGGCCCCGCTCCTTCCAAGGGACAACCCTGAATAACTTCTCTCTTTTATTGGACCCCGAGGCTGCTTGGGAGGCTGAGACTGAAACACAGTAAAGGAGGCTGTGTGTTTTTTGTGTTGGCTTCTTGAGAACCAGTGTGGGGAACCAGATGCGTTGTTTGTGGCTGGCTGGGGAGTCTAACTTAAGTGTTACCCAGCAGCGCTGGGAGAATCTTATCTCCTTTTTCAGCCTGCCCTGACCTTGGCATTCTCAGGTGGGCTACCCTAGGCACGGATGGGTCACAGTCGCCCCCCTCCACTCTCCATGCGCCCAGGCCCCTGCAAGGCAATGAGTCATCATGGGCAGGTCAGGAACACACAGGCTGGGGGGAAACCCCTCGCCCAAGATCTCCTTCCACCCCTGTGAAGAGACACAAGCAGCAGATGGGGGAAGCCTCAGGGAAGGGGGCAACAGAACCTAGTCACAGGACAGCTGCTAGCGGGGAACCACAGTCCTGTTCTCCCAAGTCTCCTGGAGGAAGAGGTGCCAACGAGTGCTGAGCACTTCCCTTGGGCTATGTCTACACTGGCAAATTAAGTCGACTTAAACAAAGCCGCGTCCACACCAGGCTTCATTAAGTCGACTTGAGAAATTCCTTAAGTCGACTTAATAAGAACCACCTATTAGGTCGACTTAAGCCTCCTTAGGTCGACCTAACCCTTCTTTAGGTTGACCTAAGCCCAGTGTGGACACTTAAGTCCACTTTGTTAAGTCGACCTAAGGGCAGTTAGGTTGACCTAACAAAGTGGACTTAGTCCACGTCCATGGACACCACTTTGTTAAGTCGACTTAAAGTCGACCGTATTAAGTTGACTTACCAAAGTCGACCTAACTTTTCCTTGTGTAGACATAGCCCAGGTGCCTTTCCCTCTCCTCTCATGCTCTCAGTGGTAACTCAGCTGGTGGCCTTGGCTTCTCCACCCCACGCAGTCCTGACCTCCTCATGACTTACCGCTGGACACTGGTAAGGGCCTGGGAGCATGGAGAGCAGAGGGCACCACTCTGCCCCTTCTTCCTGGATTGATGGGATGTGCTGCCCAAGTGAGGAGTCTCTCCTTGCCCCACATCTCCATTCCCCCCAACATACAGAATCAGGGCTGGATTAACGCCCTCCTGCCCCCTGCTGGGGCTCAGGACTATTCGATTTTGTGAGGTCCTTGGCTGGCTACCAACCAACCTGAGGTGTACTGTGTGTCTCCAGGTCTGACACCCAGGGGCCACACTTACATGGCACCCCCTTGTCAGCAGCAACACTGCACAGTGGGGGAATCTGCAGGCCCACTTTCCACTCTCCCCCACCTCAGTGCAAGCAGCAGCATTAGCAGTGCCCCACAGGGGAGAGGTCTGTGGGCCCATTTCCTGCTGTCCCCTCACTGTCAGGGTCATAGGGGGACCTGGTGGTGGGGAGTAGGGGGATGTGACAGGCTCTGATCCCCAGAGCTCCCTCCTTGTGCCCAGTGCAGGAGCAGAGGGTCTGAGGTCCAGAGGACACTCTGGATGCCGGCAACAAGGGGTGAGCCTGAGAGGCTCCTTGAGGAGGTCTTGGCAGGCGTCCTTCCCAGGACATCCCCCCCGTACATCCCTGGGACTGGGGTGGGGCAGGGCAGGATATGGTGTTGGGGCACAGGCCAGCACAGCGGTGCTCCAGCAGCTGGGAGGACTCGGACCAGCCTGGGGGCAAGGTGGGCACAGGCCAGCACTGTAATACAGTGCACACTCATGGCACTCCGGGGGCTGGGAGCACTCAGGCTTATTTTTGCAGGCAGCCGGTGCCTCCCTTAGCCCAGGGCCCTGGGCTGCAGATCCTAAAGCCCCTGCCTTAATCCAGCCCTGCACAGAGGGGTCACCCTGCCACAACCTTCCTTCCAGGGGAGGAGATGAACAACTCCAGCCACTTGGGAACTAAGCCCTGGTGAGGTCCCAGCTGCTGCTGGGAAGATAGGAAATGTGGCTGTTGAACAGGCTGAAGTCTGAGGTGGAGAGTGGGTGAGCAGGAGCTTCTGTTTGCCTGGCTGGGGAATATTTAGCCCACCCTAGCCTGTTATATCCACTGCCTGTGCCAGGGGGCTTGTATTGGGTGCTAGGAAGGGATCGGAGCTGCAACTGTCGGAAAGGCCAAAACACCAGGCTGACTGCCCAGTGGAAAACATTCCCAGGACTGGGCTGCTGAGCAAATCCAGGCAGGGACAAGCCTAACTCAGCTGGGACAAGGCACTGGCTCAGAGAGCAGAGAAGAGATGCAAAAGGGGTAGGGAACCACAGAACAGGGAGTGAGAGCCCAACCCAACCTCCCCAAAAACAAGAGTCACTGGCCTCTCTGGCCTAGTAGGAGGAGTCTGTCATGTCAGGGGTGGGGTGGCCGGGGATAGGGGAATGCAGCCCCACCTTTATCTACAAGGTCCCAGCCCAGGGACCTAACGGTGGGGGAGCGTTCCACCGCCAGGTCAGAGGGGTTCTGGTGAAAATGTGCCAACTGGTGCTCAGGCAGGAGCAGTATCAGACCATAGCTGGCGATCCCTGGGCTACTTCCTTTAGTTGTGTACCCGCATCCAAGGGTTGTTATCTACTTGCCCAGTGGAAGTCACCAGTGGAAGTCCCAGCAGTTCCTCCGTGTCTGAGTTGTTGGGCAGCTCAGGTGGGTCAGGCTAGTCCTCAGTATAGACAGTCCTCAGATTTCCACTGCAGCAGTGGGGAGGAAAAATCTTTCTCCAGAAAGCCTCAAACCTTACAATGGAGGTTCTGGCCTTTAATCTCTTTCCTAGCAGTCTACATTTGGCTTCCAAGATCTTTCTCCCAACTTTCCCTATGTCACTGGTACCAACATATACCATGCCTGTGGGGTCATCCCAACACTGCACATATATCCGTCTACATGTCTTGAGAAATCAGCAACCTTCTCATCTGCCAATTCAACATGTGGTTCTTCTGGTCATCACAAACCCAACTAGCTATATTTCCATTGAGTGAATCCTGCATTGCTATTTCCTGTCTCTTCCCAATAACTGGGGTCCCCTTCCCTGGAGAAGTATCCTCAGCACAAGAGGATACTCTGATATCACCTGTTTCCCTCAGCTCCAGCTTGATGTTCACCTTCCCCAAGAGCTTCCTTCTTCGCAACAGCACACAGGCTCTCAGACTGGTGGTGAGACCACTCTAGTGTGTCCCAGAAAGTCTCCTCTATGTATTTCTCTGTCTCCCTTAGATCTTCCCGTTCAGCCACCCTGGCACAGGTTTGCAACACCCCAGGGTTGTCCTAGAGTCTCCAGGAATTAAAGATGAATCTTTAATGAATGATAATGTCATGTGATGAAACCTCCAGGAATCCAGCCAACCAAAACTGGCAACCCTAAGCACCGGTACTCGGTCTCTGAGGGTCTTGAGCGACTTGCTCCCAGTGTGCACACATCACCTTGCTGCATTCCGTGTGCCCTGGACAGCCTCCACTCTGCAGCTGAAGAGCCACCTGCATTCTTTTAACTTCTGCAGCTTTTGTTCTGTTTTGTTTTGTTTTACGGGGCTCATTTAAAGAATGGCTCTCACATTCCCCTGAAAGTTCCCATTTACTAGAGCTGGCTTTTTAAATCCCTCTTCTCCACATGTTAGCTCTGCCCCCTTGTTAGGAGACGTTAACATGATTAGGGATCATGGGATGGCAGGTTACAGCCTCAATTAGGAAGACCTAAAGGTCAACCAGGCACATACACAGCAAGCACCTAACAAACAAACAAAGGAAGACAACGAACAAACTCACATGATCAGAGTTCCAAAGGGGTGGCCATGTTAGTCTAGTTCAGCAAAACAAACAAGGAGTCCCTGCAGCACTTTTAAAGACTAACAAATTTATTTGTCGCATGAGCTTTCGTGGGAGAAAATCCCACTTCGTCAGATGCTTTGAAGATGGGGCACTTACAGAATGGGAAAAAATTAAATGCAGGGAAATGTGTGACACAGGATCAGGTCAGAGTGAAACTCACCCCTCAGAATCAAACAAACAAAAGATCCGACATGTAATAGTTTTAGGGAAGTAATTCTCCTGATTTCTTCAGCCAGTCTCAAGGGGTACGTCCACACTGGAGCCTTAGGTCAACTTAAGGACGGTTAAGTCAACATACAGACTCCTGTGTCCACACTGGGCTTTTATTAAGTCGACTTAAGCACTTCCTTAAGTCAACTTAATAACACCACTCTTAAGATCGACCTAAGGCTTAAGTTGACCTTATTAAATCGATTCCAAAGGGGTAGCCGTGTTAGTCTATTGTAGAAAGACAACAGAGTCCTGTGGCACTTTTAAAGACTAACAGATTTATTTGGCGCATGAGCTTCATGCGACAAATAAATCTGTTAATCTTTAAAAGTGCCACAGGACTCTGTTGTCTTATTAAATCGATGTAAGCCAGTGTAGATGGGGAATAGCCCTTAAATTGACCTAATTGGCCTCCAGGCCCCCTCACAGAGTTCCTGGCCACTCCTCCGTCAACCTAGCACCTGCCAGTGTGGACAGCTGTGAACTCTCTAAGTTGACTTAACAGAGCCTCCAGTGTGGACATACCCAAGGGTTCTGAGCAGTTGATGCTGGCAAGCCTGTTTATGTTTTCAAGCCCGTCTTCCATCTAAAGCTTGAATGCCCAAAATATAAAAATGACCATTCTCCTTTATCATTTGAGTTCTGCCTCAATGCTGTTTGGGGCCCACAAGCCATCTCCAAGTGCGTTTGCATACCTTGCCCTTTTGAAACTTGCCCTCTCGGTTTCCCTTCCTGTTGCCTGTGCTGTATCAGACAAATGTTGACGTTCCTTTAGCGAGCTTTCCGGAGAGTGAAGGCCTCAATTCTCAGTGGCACACTAGTGTCAATTATTTAAAAATCAGTAGTCAGGCCCCCTAAAATGATTATAAATCATTAAATTTAAAAAACAAAATAAAAGTTCATACTTAATGTTGGGTTCTTTTTATTTGCCTTCTCATTTCTTAGACCTTTATGCTGCACTTAAGTCATATTTTTGAGTTCTTCTCAGCAGCCGTGAGGTCTAGAAACGTCTTTTGTTTAGAAAGTTAAGCCAAGAGTCTCATCTCTCCACTTGATTCCAGGAGCTGGGGATTTAGGAAACATAAAATACCCAGAAAAGTAAGCATGCTAGGCTAATTCAGCAAAATAAACGAGTCCCGTGGCACTTTTAAAGACTAACAAATTTATCACATGAGCTTTCGTGGGCGAGATCCCACTTTGTCATAAAATATCATGAACCATATGATGAAAGCTGGCTACACTGCAGTGGCATTAAGGCCCCTATACACTGCCAGAGCAGAATCAGGCCTTCCAGCTCAGTCAATTTTTAGCGTGTGACTTTACTATCACCCTTTAGACAAATAAACCCTGGTCCTGCAAACTCAGGTGGGCGCTGAAGCCCAGGTAAAGCTCCAGTAACACATCAGCAGCACAGGGGATCGATTGCAGGGCAGGCAGAGCCTGCTGGTTGAATTTTCCTTAAAAGCCTCGCTGTCTGTAACATCAACAACAGCCTCCACCCAGCTCAGCAGAGAGCGAGCGTCAGTTCTTGGCTGGAGGAGAAATGCCCAGCTGCGTTTGTAGGCGGGGCATATTTCTGTGCTCAGGAAAGTGAAACTAACCCGGAGGGAGCCATGGCCGCCTCTAGCCCCCTGGATCTCCAGGATGAAGCTAGTTGCCCTATCTGTCTGGAAACTTTTCAAGATCCAGTGATTACAGAGTGTGGGCACAATTTTTGTGAAGCTTGCATCAGCCGGTGCTGGGAGGAATCTGACACAGACATCTCCTGCCCTCGGTGCAGAGAAACTGTGCAACAGAGAAACCTCAGGCCAAACAGACAGCTGGCAAACATCCTAGAAATAATCAAAGGGCTGAGTTTAAAGGCAGAAAAGGGATCTGGAGAGGGGAGAGAGTGTGAGGAACACCAGGAACCTCTCAAACTGTTCTGTGAAGAGGATCAAACCCCCATCTGCGTGGTTTGTGACAGATCGCAGGCTCACAGAGCTCACGCGGTGGTTCCCATTGAGGAGGCTGCTCAGGAGTACAAGGTAGGGAATCACTGCCCAGTGCAATTCATTCTAACTCAATTTCATTAAAGGTTAATTTCATTACAGTGTGTCAGTTTCACTTGCTCTCTCCCTACTACTGCTACTGATGTGACTACATCCTTCAGCTCGGGAATGCTTTCACTGTAAGAAAAAAGATATGACAAGATATAACCCCTCTGCCAGTTGGAGTTGGCAGGAAAAAGGGCTGGGTTCAATATCTAGGGGTTCCTTTACAATATAACACAAAACCGGCTCAAGCCCTCACCCTGTCACCTGGGATAATTACACTCCTAGGGTGCCTCTAGAGGCAATATTTTCCCCTCTTGCAAGGAGAGAGACTGAGTGTAGAAAAGAGACTTTTAATGAAAGGGGACAAGTAACCAGTGGTTAAAGTATAATATGATGGGCCCCAGAACCCTCCTAATCTCTGGGCCCCCTTCCTATCTTGTCTGGGCCCCCTTTCATGTATGTGCGGGCCCCAGCCCAGGTAGGCATTTGCAACCACTTCTCAGTACCACATGCACCGGTTATCGCTCCATTAAAATATTTATAATTTTATATGGCGTTTATGTCTATAGCAATTATTGTCACACACTAGCAAACACTGCATAACACAATAAATATTGTGATTAACAATGGTGGGGTGTAGGACCTGCCAGCAGTCAGGGCAGGGTGGAATATGTGTTCGCTGGATTTTTCTATTTTTAGGGGCCCCGGAACTCTGGCCCCTCATTTTGTGGGCCCTGGAACTGCGTTCTGGTGTGTTCCCCCTTACTTTAACCCCTGCAAGTAACCCGGCATTAAATTGGGACAGCACCACAAGCAGGATTCAGACGTAGGAAACCATGAACAAAAACACCCACCTCACAATATGTTGGGCTGTTTCCTTTTGCCTCCAATTCTTCCGGGTGTTGTGCTTAATCAGGGCAGACCCAGAGTCTGGCAGTGCGGCTGATGTCCCACCCAGGTTAGACGGTGGAAAGAAGGCACCTTGCTCTCACCCCGATGTCTGGCAGCTTACCCTCCGGCTTGCTGACTGCCAACTTGTTGCTCTGCCGATCACATCACCAGTCATAATGTAGCAGCCACTTTGTGGCTTCCCGTCACCTTCTGCTCCCACCTGTTTCTTTAGAGGTCACTCTCTTCTCTTGAGGTCCCATCCAGCAGGACCCAGCTCTCTGATTCTCAGCAGGTAAACGTCACTGCTGAACCTGGGCTGGAGAACACAGCTGTTCCACAGTAGGTGATTTCCGCTCTGTCACACACTTAACAAAAGCCTCCTACTAGAATCTTAATCAACTACCTTTAAACTCAACAGAGTCTTGTGGCACTTTTAAAGACTAACAGATTTATTAATC
>ML686085.1:513478-542981 GCA_007922175.1 Pelusios castaneus
GTCTGTGGGCAGTGCATGGTGGGACAGGTGCCCACCATGCACTGCTCTTCTTTCGCAAAGGAGCATTCCAAGGGTGAATGCTCCTTTGCGAAACAAAGTGCACGTGTGCACGCGAGAAAGCGCTATATTTATAGCGCTTTACTTGTCCCGCAATAACTTATTGCGGGACAAGTATGCTCGTGTGTACATAGCCTGAGAACACATTACATGGCCCTATTTAACTGTAACCATTTGTTTCCTACTACTCGCTGTGATTTGGATCTCAATTCTTTGATAAATAAAAAGATGTAGTATTTGTTGTCCATCTAAAAATAACTGTCAAGTGGAGTAGTGACCTGAGGTGTAACTGCTAAAATGGGGTGCATGCTTTCTTTAGAAGCAGCAAATCTGTGAACACTATGGGTCCATCTATACTTACAAATTAAGTCGATTTAAGGAGGCTTAAGTCAACTTAATTTACTCGGCATCTACACTGGGCTTTCCTCAATTCGACTTAAGTCGAAGTAAGGAAAAGTTAATTTGAATTAATAACACCTGGTTTTAATTCGAACTAGCATTTAAGTCAACTTTATTAAGTCGACTTAAGCCAGTGGAGATGCAGAGTAGTGCCTAGGTGGACCTTTTTAAGTCGACTTAAAATGTTAAGTCAACTTAATAAGGTCGAAAAGGGGCCACATCTACACTTGAAAAGTTAAGTCCACTTCTGTTAAGTCAACTTAATAAGGTCCAATTTAAGTCGACTTAAAGTCGACCTTATTAAGTCAACTTTATAAAGTCGACTCAACTTTTCAAGTGTAGACATAGTCTATGAGTGGCCAGGGGATGGGCACTCCATGGATTCACTTGAAGGGACTGACGGTTGGAGTGAGCCAATCACGAACCTGCAGTGAGACTCAGAGGGCAGTGCTCAGGTTGCCTGTGTCCAATGGAGTGGGGAGCAGGCAGAGATATGACTTCTGCATGCTAAGGCAGGTGGTATCCAGATGTCTCACAGCCCTGGGTACATCTGGGAAATACCACAAGAGGCCAGTGGCACAGGGATGCAACTGTGACAGGACCTCAGGACTTTTCTATGCTCTGCTGGGATCTACACTGGTCTCTGCAGCCCCTGAGTAGAGAAGTCAAAAACTGTCCCCTTCTAACAGTGCATGAGTGTCTGGCCTCTTGAGCCAACCCTTTTCCTGCCTTACTTTCCATATCTATAAAATATTTTGTTGTTATTTGTATTTCAGTCAATGGACAACAAAGGCCCCATTGTTCTGAGCTCTGGATAGATACTGAATAAACAGACCCAAAGAGCAATAGGAGAATGGGACAAACCAACGAAGTGTTGGACGGGTAGGATGAGAGAACAGGAAACATCCTGTAGAGATTGTACCTCCTGGGTTGCTTGGGAGGCTTAATGGCCACTAATTCCATTGCTAGAATGACAGAGGAAATGGAAAGTTTGGTTTGCATCAAGGACCCGTGTGTGTCTCTGTCTGCTTCTCTGCCACAATTAAAGCACAGTCTTGTGAGTTAAGAGTGGAGATGTTTTTCATAAATGTCACAACAGAAAATCTCATTGCTTTTTTTCACCCCCCACTCTAGACACTCTGCCATCTGAACTGGAGAAAAAAAGGAAGAATTCCCTAGGATCACACAGACAGGGTGAGATTTCAAGGTGGAGATTTGTTTTCAGGTATAAGAAAACTCCCACAAAACCGTTTTCTTGAAGTTGTAGCTAAAGTTCCCTGGCCAACTAGTGCAGACCATGACACAAATAGCTGTAAAAATAAAAGCATTATTAAGATCCCAAGCTGAAATCAGATAAACAATCTGACACCGGCCTTCATACTGAGTTCATGCCCACATCAGTGAACAGAAACACTCCCATTGACCTTCATCCAAACACCCTTAACTCTGACCCTAGGTTTTTCATAGGTATCCATATATTCATAGAAATGAGTGGAGAGGCCATTCACCTCAGGGTGTGATCTCTAGGTATGTCTACACTTGAAAGTTAGGTCGACTTCAGGATGCTTAAGTCAACCTAAAGAATCTGACGTCCACACCAGGCTTCATTAAGTCAACTTAATAACTACTGCTGTTTAGGTCGACTTAATGGCTAAGTCAATTTGTTAAGTTGACCTAAAACCAGTGTGGATGCCCTAGGTCGACTTAGTTCCTTAAGTCGACCTAGGGCTGAGGACAGGGGAGCCATGGCTCCCTTCTCCCTGGGACCCATGGCTTCCCAGCAGAAGGGAGCCGTGCTCCCTTCTTGCTGGGAAGCTTCGGGGTCCCGTCAAGAGGGGATCCAGGCAGATCCCGGCAAGAAGGCAGCCGCAGCTACCCTCTCCCTGAGGGCTGGGAGCGGCGGCTCTCTGGAGACTCTGTAAGTCGACTTTACAAGGTTGACTTTATGTCAATTTAAATTGACCTTGTTAAATCAATTTAACAGAGTCGACTTAGTTTTTCAAGTGTAGACATACCTTCTGATCCTAACACTCTGCTTCCCTCTCTTCCCAGTGAATGTGACTCTGGATCCAGACACAGCTCATCCTGAACTCCTCCTGTTTGAGGATCAGCGAAGCGTCAGATGGGGAGACAAATGGCACAGATTACCTGATAATCCCAAGAGATTTGATACCGTGGAGTGTGTGCTGGGCTGTGAGGGATTCAAATCTGGGAGATACTGCTGGGAGGTGGAGGTGGAGGGTGAAATAATCTGGGCTGTAGGGGTGGCTAGAGAGTCTGTGAGGAGGAAGGGACTGATCTGCTTTAACCCTGAGTGGGGGATCTGGGCTGTGGAGCAGTGGTGGGGTGAGTTTCAGGCTCTCACCTCTCCTAGAACCCCGCTGCTGCTGAGCTGGATCCCGAGAAGGATTCGGGTTTATTTGGACTATGAACAGGGGCTGGTGACATTTTTGGATGCTGATAATGATGCCCCAATCTTCACTTTCCCACCAGCTTCTTTCCGTGGGGAGAAAATCTATCCCTGGCTCTGGGTTCAGAGTGCTGGATCCCAGCTCAGACTGTGTCCCTGAGACTTGCAGAAGATACCCCCTGAAGAGGCTGATGTCAACCTTTCTAGCCTCAGACACCCTAATATCTATGATCCTGGAAGATCCCCCTCTTCCTGAAAGCTTTCTACCATACAGTTAGTCTCTATGACCTATAAGGCATGGTGGGGCCTCTGGATTACAAAAGGGCACACCATTAACTCTCAGGGGCATGCCATTGTGATGTTCCTGCAGTAGATGAGGATTCCCTTGTCACCCCATGGTGCCTTACTCTCACTCTAGGCTGTACAATGTGTACAACAGACACTTACTGACTATGGATGGACAGCTAGATAGATGAATTCCAGCAGAGGGGAAAGAGGTTTTGGCACCTTATAAGAGAAATAAAAAACAGCTCTGAAATGTGCTGGACAGTGCTTCTCCATTGCATTTTTCTGAGCAGCCTCTCCAGGAACCATACTGTAGCTCTGTGCCGCTTGGATATGTCCCCCTCCCACATCCCAACCCCTGGGGTCTGATGCGTCTCACAGAACAGTCTGAAATCTCCCCCATCTCTCAAACCTTCTCCCTTCTCTGGCTTTTTTTTGCTTTTGGTACACTTGAGTTCTTTTCCCGTGGCTTTTCCTACTGAGGCCACTCCTTGCCTGCAGCTGGTAGCAGGGGGCGCGGCCCAGTTGCCACATTGGTCTGGTCTCCTTGTGCAGTTTGGTTTGCAGTCCCTTTGCCCAGCTGTGTCATTACAATCGGTTGGGAGAAGTTTGAGTCTGATTCCTCTCCCCAGGACCGGGTGATTCAGGCTCAGCTCAAACTGTGCCCACAGTAAGCAGACCCCAGAAAGCAACTTTCACTTGGAGAATTTTGCTTGAGCTTAGGACCTCTCCTGGGCTCCCTCAGAAAGGGATTTTTGCCTGAGCTGAGGGCCACCCCTGGGCTCCCATCCTCAGAAGGAATTTCACTGTCCAGAGCCAGCAGTGGAGCAGAAAGGACTGCCTGTAACACCCCCAGAGAGATGTTATGAGAACCTGATTCCTCTTGTCATTGTTCAGGGGCAGATTTAGAGACATAGCCTGGGAGCCAATGATCCAGGTTGGTCCAGCCTGGACTTCGGGCAGTAAGAGGATAGGGGCATATGACAATGGAAGTTTCTACTGAAGTTTTCTACTTTTTCTTTTCTCCATCCATCTCTTCCCCCGTCTTTCAATTTCCCCTCCACCCTTTGCCTTACTTCTTTCTTTCTACTGTATCCCTTCCTCTTATTATCTCAAACTTGCATTCTCTTCCTCTCCCCCTACCCCAGCAGCCATTGCCTCTGCCTTCCAGATTTCCTCTAGCTATAAGCAATCATAAACAAAGACCTCATCAGACACCCATGAGGCAGAACTGTCCTGATTTTAGGAAAGAGGAGAAAGATGGCCTCGCAGTACGCACTGGACCAGGACCAGACAGTGGTGCAAAGGATCAAATGCTAAACCTTTCCCAGTGGCTGAACTTCATCTGAAGGCAACTCAGGGGCCTGTGTGGATGGTGCAGAGATTGAGATCCCTGAGCCTTAATGAGGCAGCCATCCCCATCCCAGACAAAGGTAACTAGCGAGGCCTGCGCTGGTTGGTCCCCTTGTGTCAGTCTCAGCACAACAGGCCAAGGACTCAGTGCTTAGTGAAGTCAGAACTTTTATCTGAGCTTGAGAGAGAGGTTTCCTCAGGACAGGGCTGAGGCCTGGGACGGTGGGCTGTGTGGGGGGATCTGGCAAAGGGGGGGCCCTGCACTGCACAAAGTGTGGGGAACTCCAATCACGAAGACTCTCAGGACGTTTCTCTGTTCCGGCTGCAAGAGGAGGATGTGGGGACCTGAGAGAGATTGGGCAGTGGCCACTTGGGACCAGGAATAGAAACTGAATTGCAGAGGAAAAGTATCAGTGACTAGAGATGCTGCCTAGATGTGCTTTTTTCAACTGGATACAATGTTGCAGCCATATGAATGGTGAATAAATAAATTGTGGCAGTGTGAACTGGTTACATTGTTGTAAATTAGGTATCTTTGCCCCAGTGATATCTTGCAACTGTTAGCTGAGATGATGACGATGGTTTTCAAAATGAAGATGACTGATACAGGATTTTTTTTGTCCTGATTAATCACCGAATCAGGAAGAGACCATGAGAGGTCCTCGAATTCAGTCCCCTGCACTCATGGCAGGACCAAGGACCATCTAGCTTCAGCTGCTGCTTTTGTTATTTTCTTTCCTGTACTTGGGCAGTTCACCCTGATCACTGTTTCCCAACAACTCCAAGCAAAGAATAACATATTCAGTGCTCTAATTTCAATGCTCTAATTACATCTTTAAAGGCAAAAGGACTCACATCTATCCGACCCTTTATTTTAGCTTGTTTGTCTGTGAGATTCACAGTAGCATGCTGGTTAAATAGTTGAAATAAGGACATTTTCTAGGTAGGCCATGGATGACAGTGCAGATAAGATATGCATCTAGCTTATTCTCATACAAAAATATCAAATGAGGTTAAGTAAATGTACATAGCAGAGTTTTCATAGTATATTTCCTGTCAGGTCCCTTATGATTAGCACTGCTGAAAAATGGATAACATTTTGCATTAAAAAATAACTTGTCGTTGAAAACCAAATCTTTTGTGAAGAAATGTCAGTTTCCCCCTCCCTCCCCAACACCTGGAAAAATGTATAAATACCATTTGTTGTTTCAAACTAATATATTCAAATGAAATGTTATTTTAATTTTCTTTTACTTTAAATGCAGTTCTGTTTAAATTTTAAAAAGTTTTATTTAAAAAAAAAGACAAATGAGATCTTGTTAATTGAGGCTTCCCAACCAGCAAACAGAAACATAAAAAAGAACCAATAAGGCCATGTCTACACAAGAAAGTTTTGTGGACAAAACTCATCTCTTGCCCCATGAGACCCACTCAACTGCCACATCCCTTGTCATCCCCCACCACATGAGACCCCCACCCAGCCTCTCCTCTCCTCCATGCTCCACCCCACTACACCAGCCACTCACCACAATGCTTCTTACTCTGATACGAGCCCCCCCACCTGCTGTATTCCTTCCCACCCCTGCCTGTTGTGTCCCTCTGGTTGGGGGCGGGGGGTAGGCAAAAAGGGGATGGTGCAGATCCTGGGTGGACTTATGAGTGGGATGGGGGCAGAAGACATGAAACAGGGAGATAGCCTCCCCCTCAGGAACCTTCACTTGCCACCCATGACCTGAGGCAATGTGAGACTATCTGGGAATGAGAAAATCTCCCCCCAAAGGGGGAACTCAGTAACTAACAATCATTCCACTCATGGGGGTTGGGGTCAGAATATATGATGGCTGGGATTAGTCGAGACTAGAAAAAGTGTAGAAAAGTCAGAGATTTGCTAGTTAACCTCAACTACTTTCCCCACCATACTGGTGTTCTGAATGCAGAGGGGGCAGGGAAATAGGACAGAGGGGGTGAATGATAAGAGGCAGCACCACTCTTCCCCACGCTCTCTTCTCCTATTCCACAATCCCCAATGTTAGATTTTCTCAGCACCTGGTGCCTCCTACATCCATCAGACCCAACCATTCAACCCCCCAGCTTCCTCCCCCAAACCCATCCCTCCTGGTCCCTTTGTATTTGATCCTCCAGGACTCAGCACCTTTAGGAAAGAGACAGGAACACTCACCCTGCATCTTGCAGAGATCAGCACCAGCTAAATTGAGGCACTCGGCTCAGAGGCCATTGAAAAATGGTGGAGGGGAGTAGGGAGAGACATGTGTCTAGCATGAACATGAAGTCTGGCCCAAGTATCCCTCTTCTAGTCTCCATGGAAGGGAATCATGTCAGGAAAGGGGAAAGAGAGGGTGGAATGTCATCCAGACTGAGGAAGTTTCTGGAGAACTTTCTCTCTCCCTTGGCCCAGCAGGTTAGCAGGAGGCGGGAGGCCTATCAATTCAGCAACCAGGGCTGCAGAAGGGAGGAGCAGCTGATCCAGGCTTCTCTTCTGCCTGGGGCTTGCTTAAACCAGGAGAAGCAAGAGAGTCACTGATCAACCCAGGGCAGCTGCTGCTGGAACCTGCCCCCAGAGATGGGCAGCTGGATACCTGGGAGCCAAATGCCATTGATGGCTGTGGGGATGAGGAAATGAAATTTTTACTAGAGCCACACTTAGGCTGTGTCTACACTTGTAAATTAAGTCAATTTAAGCTTGCTTAAGTTGACTTAATTTACCCTGCGTCTAATTACAGTTTCCTTAAGTCGACTTAAGCAGCTTGCTTAAGTCGACTTAATGAAAATAAAGTCAACTTAATGAAAATAAAGTCAACTTTATTAAACCTAGATTTAATTTGATTTAAGGCTTAATTCGACTTTTTAAAGTTGAATTAAGCCAGTGTAGACATGGGGTAGCCCTAAGTCGACTTAGGGCTACTCCAGGACTACACCAATGCCCTCCCTGCCAGGGGGGCACAGAGGGAGCCCGGCATGCCCTCCAAAGGGCAGGGCAGAGTCCTATGTGACGCTGTCCGGATTTAGGGAGCCATTTATGATATTATTTCCTATGAATATCTCATATATGCTATAATCCATAGGAACTATGTCATGTTTGGTATCAATAGAAAGGTAGTAATTGGCTGGGAATGATTATATAGTTCATGTCTAGGAATTGTATTTGTATTAGAAGTTAGGAATATGGTTGTTATAGCTATACTTTAACTTGTATGATTCTGGGGAAACACCCGAGACAGGCTGTCTACAACCATTTTGTCCTTAATGTTAAGGAAGCTCCCAGTTACAATGGACCCAGGGAGAAACCTGATGAGCCATTAAGGACACAATGGTTGTATTCCTTATGTCCTTAATGGCTCATCAGGTTTCTCCCTGAGCTCATTGTACCTGGGAGCTTCCTTAACATTAAGGACAGAATGGTTGGAGACAGCCTGTCTTGGGTGTTTCCCCAGAATCATACAAGTTAAAGTATAGCTATAACAACCATATTCCTAACTTCTAATACAAATACAATTCCTAGACATGAACTATATAATCATTCCCAGCAAATTACTACCTTTCTATTGATACCAAACATGACAGAGTTCCTATGGATTATAGCATTTATGAGATATTAATAGAAAATAATATCATTAATGGTTCCTTAAATCCAGACAGCGTCACACCCTGCCCACATGCTCTGCCAGGGTCCCTGGCCCCTTTTGCCCCATTGTACACAAGGGGTTCCCCCTTTGCCACCGTGGACCTGCCCAAGGTCTCCCTAGCCCCTGCCAGTCGACCTAGGCATCTAGTGTGGACGCTCTAGGTCGACTTTGTAAGTTCCCCTTTAAGTCGACTTTAATTTTAACTGTAGACTCACTGGCTATGTCTACCCTTGTAATTTTAAGTCGACTTAGTGCGTCTACACTATATAATTAAGTCGACTTAAAGGGGACCTAGCAAAGTCGATCTAGAGCGTCTCCACTTGATGCCTAAGTCAACTGGCAGAGGCTAGGGGGACTAGGCGTGGTGCATGATGGGAAGTGTGGCCTGTGGCAGTCAGGAAGTGCTCCCCCTCCCCCGGCTAGTCCCATAAAAGAGGAAGTGAGCTCAGCACCTTCCCCTGTGTGCCTCATAAAATGGAGCCTGAGCAGGACAGGGACCCAGCTCCTCCCCTCTTGCGACTTCTGAGGGAGTTGCGCAGCACCTGGCAGCTACTGCTTGGGCTGATGATTATCTTTTGGAGCAGGAACCACCTGTCAGCCAGCAGCACAGAGGCAGATGCCAGGCTGACTCCCATATGGCTGGCCCGGCAGGCTGCTGCATGCAGTGAGATGCGTGCCGTGCCTCGCTGCCTCTGGGCCTGTGCAGCCAGCACCGACTGGTGGGAGAGAGTCGTCCTCACCACCTGGGACAACGCACAGTGGCTGCAGAACCTGCGGGTGAGCAAGGGGACCTTCCTCGAGCTGGTCTGTGAGCAAACCTCGGTTCTGCAGCGGGTGGACACCCAGCTGCGACCCGCCCTGCACATCAACAAGAGAGTGGCCATTTCACTTTGGAAGCTGGCAACCCTGGACTCTTACCGCTCCATTGGCCAGCAGTTCGGGGTCGGGAAGGCCACCGTGGAGACCGCCGTCAGGCAGGTCTGCAGGGCGATTAACCGCGTCCTGCTAGCCCGAGTCATCACCCAGGGCAACCTGTCTGACCTCCTGGAGGGCCTCACCAGGCTGAGTTTCCCGAACTGCGTGGGCATTGTGGACACCATCCACATACCCATTCGAGCCCCGTGCCAGGGATTACATCAACCGGAAGGGCTACCACTCCATCGTCCTGCAGGCCCTGGTGGACCACCGCGGGGTCTTTCAGAATATCTACGTTGGCTGGCCGGGGAAGGCGCACGACGCAAGGATCCTCAGGAACTCGGCCCTCTACAGCCGTATGCAGGCGGGCACCTTCTTCCCCAAGCACACCATCACCCTCGGGGACGTGCAGGTGCTCCTTCTGATCCTCGGAGACGCCGCCTACCCCTTGCACCCATGGCTGATGAAGCCGTACACAGGCCGCCTCGACGACAGCAGGGACCTCTTCAATGAGAGGCTCAACCGGTGCTGCAGCATCGTCGAGTGAGCCTTTGGATGGCTGAAGGCCCGCTGGAGGGCTCTCCTGACCAGAGGCGTCGTTGCCGTCGGGCTGGCAGGGCGTCGGCCCCGGATAGAATAGCCTGAGCCTCGGATCTATTTTCCCCAGCAGGCAGACATTAAAGTAAGGGAGAACAGTTCTGGGGCTCCCAATTTTTAGGGGCCAGTTCCGGGGCCCCTAAAAATAGAAAACCTCAAATAAAATAGTAATGGTAAAAATAGAAAATGCTCAGACAGAGCGTGCTCAGGGTGGGAGCGGCCTGGCCCAGAAGCAGCTCTGCCGGCCGTCCCTGCAAGCCTCCAGCCAGGTGAGGGGGGCTGGGAGGAGGCGGCGGGCAGTGGGGCAGGGAAAGGGGCAGAGGAGCCGTGAAAGGAGCACGGGAGAGGGGGACAGAGGAGCCGGGAAAGGAGCACGGGGCAGGGGGACAGAGGAGCCGGGAAAGGAGCATGGGGCAGGGGGGCAGAGGAGCCGGGAAAGGGGCTCCAGGCCTTATCTGGCCATGCTGCCTGCCCGTGATGGCGGCGGCAGAGGGGCAGGATCAGGCCCAAGGGACCGGCATGTGGCGGCGGCGGCAGGGGGGCAGGATCAGGCCCGAGGGGCCGGCGTGCAGCAACCGCGGGGCAGGATCAGGCCCGAGGGGCCGACGTGCAGCAGCCGTGGGGCAGGATCAGGCCCGAGGGACCGGCATGCAGCGGCAGAGGGGCAGGATCGGGCCCGAGGGGCCGGCGTGCAGCGGCGGTGATGGGAGCAGAGCGCGGCAGCCGGCAGCATGGCCTGATCCGGCTCCTCTGCTGGCTGTCCTGCTCCGCCCCCGCAGGCCGGTCCCGGGCCTTTGTATCAGGGGTTAAGGTAAGGGGGGAACGCGGAGACCAGGGGTGGGAATGGAGGGGTCCGGACTCATGAGTCGGTCGAGCAAGGGGTCAGGATGGGGGGGCTGGGGAGGGATGGATGGAGTTAGAGGCCTGGGGAGAGGCGAAGGGGGCAAGGGGACAAGGAGACTTGGTGGGGGCTGGGTAGTGATGGGGGGACTGGGTGGGGGTGGGGGCTGGGGGTGTGGCCTAGCTGGGGGGCAGGAGCTAGCAGGGAGTGGGCTGGGGGGCCACAGCCCTGGATCTTTTTTCTATCCAGCAACGCCCCTGCTCCTGACCCGCCTGCAGGTCGGAGAGGGAAACCTGCTGGAAGTTGTGAGTGCTTGCTGCTGCCTCCACAACCTCTGCGAGCTGCGGGGGGAAAGGGTCCCCCACGTCTGGGAAGCCGAAGCCGAGGGGCTCGCTGCGCACTTCGAACAGCCCGAGGACGCCCTGCCCTGGACTGAGCGACCTCTTTGGCGGGCGCAGACCATTAGGGACGCGCTCACGGCCCACTTTGCCAGTGAGGCCCCCTGAGGACTAGGCCTGATCCCAGGTGCCGTCACCTCCACCACTCACCCATGCCCCCCGCACCCCCACACCCCCACACCCCCTACCCCCAAACCAATAAAAGAAACAAAGAAACATATATTGGGGTCAAGGCTGTTTATTTAGGGGATAATGGGGGATGGGAGGTGGGGAGTTTGGGGGGTGTGAAGACAGTCGAGGGAGGTGGAGGGGGTGGGGGAGGGAAGGGGGTGGGGGGGAGACCGGGAGGTCAGGGGAAGGGGACACAGGCCATGGCCTCCAGGCGGCAGGTCACTGGCCTAGTGGCATCCGCCACGGGTCCTGGGCCAGCACGGAGAGGGGCCACCTCTGGGGTGCAGGACAGGTCCCTGGGGGAGCAGGCTCTCCTCCAGGCGCTCCACAGCCCGGGTCTGGCGCTCGAGCAGGTCGAGCATACGCTCGAGCAGCCCCTGCTCGACCCTGCGCTGGGCCTGGTCCTCTGCGTGTCTAGCAGCGATGCGCGCCTCCGCCCGCTCGCTGACACGGATGATGTCTTCGAGGATCTCATCTCGGGAGCGCGGCCTCCTGCGCCTCCGAGCCCGGATGGGGCCTGCTGGGACACCAGCTGTCCTGCATCTTGACGGCGCGGGCGCTGCTGGGAAGAGGTACAGAGGAGAGTCCCTCCCATTAGCCCATGTGGGGTGCAGTCTGACAGCAGTTGCTGTCCGCTGACCATCCCCCGCTTGCCAGTCCCTGTCCTTTGGCAGAGGGACCCCTGGTACATGCCGGCACACTGTGCTGCCCAGGTCGGGTGCGGTGCCCACAGTGGTGGGCTGCAGGCAGCCCTGCCTCGGGGGGTCTCCCGTTGGGCCATGTGCCGGCAGTGTCGGGGGCATGCTGTGTGGCCTGGGGGCTGCTGCCTACGGTTCCCCCACCCCATCTCCAGACACACCCCTGCACTGCTCGCCTTGGGGGTCCCCCTCCCCTCCTGCCACACAGCCCCCAGGCCCTCTACCCCTGTGGAGTGCCTCCCCCAGCCCCAAGCCTGCCTGTCCCTGGGCCATGTCCCCCTGCAGTCCCTGTCCCACAGGCATGGCCCGCCCTGGTCCCAGGGGGGAGGGAGAAAGGGGGGGAACACTCACCAGCAGCTGCAGCAGGTGTCCATGGCGCTGGCCCCTCACCTGCATCCTCTTTAGGGGTGGGAACCGGCTCCTCCTCCTCCTTCACCTGGCCGGATGGCCCAGCCGTGGGGGCAGGGATCAGCTCCAGGCTGGCAGCTGGATCCTCCTCCAGCTCCTGGGCCTGGCTGTTCTCCCCGTCCTCAGGGCCCACGGTGTCCTCCACCGAGCCCTCCTCCCAGACATCGTCGGGGGAGAGGGGCTTGACAGAGTCGACCGTGCCAGCAGGGTCGCCCCCACCCTCCCACCCCAGGAAGCTGTGCAGCTCCTGGTAATACCGGCAGGAGGTGGTGGGTGCTGCCCCTGTCTGGCAGGACGCCTCCCGGGCTCTCTGGTACCCCTGGCGCAGGTCCTTAATTTTGACCCGGACCTGCTGGGTATCCCGGGTATAGCCTTGGGCTGCCAGGGCCTCTGAGATGGAGGCGTACACCTCCCTGTTTCTCTGGCTGCCCCGCAGCCTGGGGGCAACAGACTCATCCCCCCAGATGGCGATGAGAGCCAGGATTTCGGCATGGCTCCATGATGGGGCACGTCTGCGCCGCTGGCTGCCCTGCTCAGACATGCTGTGTGTCTCAGGCAGGCCTGGGCAGCTGTGAACTTAAGGGGAGGGGGCAGGGCTGTGTCCTGCCCCGTGATTGGCCAGTCCAGGGTTCCTGTCCCAGGAACCCTGGGAAGAAGGACAACAGAGTCCTGTGGCACTTTTAAAGACTAACAGATTTATTTATCGCATGAGCTTTCGTGGGAGAAAATCCCACTTCGTCAGACGCTTTGAAGATGGGAAAGTTACAGAATGGGAGGAAATTGAATGCAGGGGAGTGTGTGACATAGGATCAGGTCAGGCTGTAACAGCAAATCAAAATAGGTGTTAGGATTCAAACACTGGGGAACAGCACATAGAGGAGGGTGAGGTCAAATCACTTGTTGTAATGAGAGAAAAATCCATAGTCCCTGTTTAACCCCAAGACAACTGAGTCAAATTTGCATATAAGTTCGAGTTCTGCAGACTCTCTTTGAAGCTGTGATTTGTTATTCATCTGTTTCAACACAGCTATTAACAAGTCGTTAAGGCAGTGAACAGGGAGATTGAATTATTTAGGCCCTGTGATGGTGTCATCAGTGTAGATGTGAGGGCAAAGTTGGCAGCCTGGTCTGTTGCAGGGATATGTTCCTGCTTTAGTGTTTCTGTTGTATGATCTGTAGTTGCTGGTCCACATAGCCAGATAATCCACGCTGCCAACTTTGCCCTCATATCTACACTGATGACAACATCACAGGGCCTAATCATGCCACCTACTCCATCAAGGGCTCGTTCACCTGCTCATCCACCAATGTGATTTATGCCATCATGTGCCGGAAATGCCCCTCTGCCTTATATATTGGACAGACAGGACAGTCTCTGCGCCAAAGAATCAATGGACACAAATCTGACATCAGAAATTGCAACACTGCAAAACCTGTAGGGGAACACTTCAATCTCCCTGCTCACTCCCTTGACGACTTGTTAATAGCTGTGTTGAAACAGATGAATAACAAATCATAGCTTCAAAGAGAAACTGCAGAACTCGAATTTATATGCAAATTTGACTCAGTTGTCTTGGGGTTAAACAGGGACTATGGATTTTTCTCTCATTACAACAGGTGATTTGACCTCCCCCTCCTCTATGTGCTGTTCCCCAATGTTTGAATCCTAACACCTATTTTGATTTGCTGTTACAGCCTGACCTGATCCTATGTCCTACACTCCCCTGCATTGAATTTCCTCCCATTCTGTAACTTTCCCATCTTCAAAGCGTCTGATGAAGTGGGATTTTCTCCCACGAAAGCTCATGCGATAAATAAATCTGTTAGTCTTTAAAAGTGCTACTGGACTCTGTTGTCTTTCTACAATAGACTAACACGGCCCCTTTGGAATTTGACTACCTGGGAAGAAGGTCAGTGACCAGAGGAGGGAGCCCTGGCAGCCATTTAAGTCGACCTAGGGCTACCCTGCATCTATACTGGATTAAGTCGACTTTAGGAAGTTGACTTAAGCACTGGGTCAAATTTCAGGGAGGTTTAATAAAGTTGACTTAATTTTAATTAAGTCGACTTTATTTTCCTTAAGTTGACAATTTACCAGTGTAGACGCAACCACTAAGTCGACTTAACTACTTAGTTATCTACTTAGTTAAAGTTGACTTAAAATTACAAGTGTAGACATAACCTTAGGCAGGGCACTGAGAATTTCTCTCCAGTGTGGAGCAGTCTAGGATGTCCAAACTGGTGTTCGTTCCAGTTGAAGCATTTTCCATGCTGAGGACATCTAAGAGAGGCTGTTACCTGTGTGGATTTGCTGATGCATGATGCTATATGAGCAACGAATGAAGCTCCCCCCATTTTCGAGCTCTTTTGTCTGTGAATTACCCGGCGTGGAATAATGTTCAAGCTCAGATGGAATCCTTCCCTGCAGTTACTGAATCTTGTCCCACACTTGCAGCATTTATGGATTCTATCTCTTGCGTGCATTGTCTGATATGAAGCATCTTCAATGAAAATTTTTCCACAGTCAAGGCATTTATAGATTCCATCCCGTGTCAGTTTTCCGACGTTTAGGAAGATATGAGCTTTGACTAAATCTTTTCCCAGTGTCCAAGCATTTATGGGGTTTCTCTCTTATGTGGATCATCTGTTGTGTAAGGAAGTGCGAGCTTTGACTGAATTTTTTTCCACAGTGGAGGCACTTATAGGGTTTGTGTTCTGTGTGGGTTCTCTGATGTACAATGAGGTGTGAGTTTGTACTGAAGCTTTTCCCACAGTTCAAGCATTTATAGGGTCTCTCTCCTGTGTGCAGTCTCCAATGAGTAGTAAGACTTGAACTCCAATTGAAGCTTTTCCCACAATCAAGGCATTTATAGGGTCTCTCTCCTATGTGGATTCTCTGATGGATAATAAGCTGTGAGCTGTTACTGAAATTTTTCCCACAGGCCAAGCACTTATACGGTCTCTCGCCTGTGTGTAGTCTCCAATGGGTAATGAGACATGAGCTCCGATTGAAGCTTTTCCCACAGTCCAAGCATTTATAGGGTCGCTCTCCTGTGTGGATGCTCCCATGACTAATAAGGCTTGAGTGCTGACTGAAGCATTTACCACAGTCCAAGCATTTATAGGGTCTCTCTCCCGTGTGGATTCTCCCATGAATACAAAGGTCTGGGCGCTGACTGAAGCTTTTCCCACAGTCCAGGCATTTATAGGGTTTCTCTCCTGTGTGGGTTCTCTGGTGTCTAATAAGGGATGATGCTACTCTGAAACTTTTCCCACACTCTCGGCATTTATATGGATCCTCTCCTGTGTGGACTCTCCCATGGTTAATGAGGCCTGAGTGATGACTGAAGCTTTTCCCACAGTCCAAGCATTTATATAGTCCTTCTCTTGTGTGGATTCTCTCATGACTGATGAGGCCTGACTGCCGATTGAAGCTTTTCTCACAGTCCAAGCATTTATAGGGTCTTTCTCCTGTGTGGGTTCTCCGATGGCAAGTAAGATTTGACTTCCAACTGAAGCTTTTCCCACAGTCCAAACATTTAAAGAGTTTCTCTCCTGTGTGGGTTCTCTGATGTATAATAAGGGCTGATGGGCACTGAAACTTTTTCCACACACAGGACATTTATGTAGTCCCTTTCCCATGTGGATTCTCTTGTGGTTAATGAGGCCCAAGTGCTGACTGAAGCTTTTCCCACAGTCTAAGCATTTATAGGTTTTCTTTTCCTTGTGATCTGTCTGCTGGGCTGTGGTTTCCTTGGGGTCCTTGCCTTGTCCCCCACATTCTGTGACTTCACCCACTTTCTTCCTTGGGTGGTTTTCCAGCTTCTTCTCTGACCTGTGCCAATCACTCCTGGCTTTTTTCTGATCCAAGCACTGTGGCCTTGTCCACACGATCACTTTATCGCGCATTAACAATCATTACCGCGCGATACCAACAACGGCGTACACACGTGTAATAGGGCTCTTGCACGTTAACAGCCCAGTTGTAGCGCAATAGAAAAACCACCTCGACGAGGGTGGTAGCAGTTAACGCGGAACAGCTGTTGCGCCTTTCCACTCGTGTGTACGCTTACCGCGCAATGATTGGCCTCCGGAAGTGTCCCAGCGTTCCAAAGTCGTCCTCTCTGGTCTTCCCCCCACCCGCTCTGTGGCCGTGACAAAACAGTCCCCGCCCTGATCAGATTCCCAGGATTTTTGAATTTCTCATCTGTTTCACTTCCTGCTCTCTTCCTCGTGGAGTGGAGTGCAGCTCCGATCTTCAGTAGCAATGGCGGCCCGTCGAGGAAGACGTGCACCCATTTGGAGCATGGCAGAGATGCTGGACCTGATCAGCATCTGGGGAGAGTCCGCTGTGCAGGCGCAGCTACGCGGCAGCAGGCAAAATTATGATACATTTGGCATAATTTCTTGGGCCATGTCAGAGAGAGGTTATCATAGAGACACTGTGCAGTGCAGATTAAAGGTGAAGGAGCTAAGAATATCCTATCACCGAGCAAAGGAGACAAACCGCCGTTCTGGATCAGCGCCTGCTACATGCAAGTACTATAAGGAGATCGAAGCCATCCTCAGTGGGGACCCCACAACCACTGCCAAGAGTCCCGTGGACACATCAGCCCCCCCTCATCCAGTGAATGCCAAACCCGAGCAGGATGAGGACGTGATCGATGAGGAGGAGGAGATGGAGGATGACCTGGAGGAAAGTGCAACAACGTATAGCCAGGAGCAATTCTGCACCCCCGCTGAGACATCCACCCGAGACATGAATTGCAGCGTGTCCTCTGAGGCAGCAGGGGGCGGTGCCGGTAAGTTTCTCTTTCGTGCAGCTATGGCTCCTGCTAAAAAATCATTGTCCGGGGCAGGGGTGCTTGCTGTCTCAGTCCCCGCTGTGCACGCTCTTTACTTTGCATTCATTAGAAGTGCATCAACACAAACAGTGATTGTCAAAAAATCATCTGTATTTAGGTCAGTAAAGGTTTCCTCGATGTACCTCCAGAGCCTACTACTCAGGTTAGATGGGAGAGCGTTTGTGTCTACGCTCCCAAAGACGGATACTCTGCCCCGCCAGCTGCAAAGCACAGCCCTGGGAACCATGGCAGCACACAGTGCAGCAGCATACGGTCCTGGCTTGCAACCGGTGGCATGTAGGATATGTATTCTAGCTGGCAGGGGCACTCTGAGGAGAGAGATATCGGGTTCCATCTGTGTGCCCTGTGCAGAATGTTAGCCCCCAGTAAGCTTTCTATTAGGACGTACCTTGTCCGCTTCAGCGAAGCATAGGATGTTGACTGCCCTGTACCTTCCAGTGGAATGTGCTACTGGAAGGTTACATTGGTTATCTAGGCTATGTGTTAACAACAGCTTTATTATTCTTTTTTTTATTAGATTCGACCTTCACAAGGCTGGGGTCTACCCCAGCTGACTGCATGAGAAACATTCGGCAGCGTGCTCGAAGAAACAAGGAGGATATGTTTCAGGACCTGATGAAAACAGCACAGGAATCCACGAGGGAGAATCAAGCCTGGAGAGAGGAATCCCAACAGAGGAGGCAGAAACACAGGGACGAACTGATAAGCGTGATGAAGGAGCAAACAGAACTGCTCAAGAGCATGATTGCTTTGCAGACCCAGGCGATTAATGTACGGGCTCCACTCCATACAGTTCAGCCGTGTCTGCCTCCCACACCCCATAGTCCTTCAAAGAATTTCTTTGAAGGCCACCTGTCCCCCTGGTACACTGCAACTTCCAGTCCCCCCCAGAGCTACTTTTTAGAGACCTACAGCTACACCCACCTGTAACCCCGCCCCCCTTTTAGGTTTTAATAAAAACAGTAACAAATAATTTGAAGAGTGGGTTTATTTGTACACATTGAAAATCTCATAAGGTGCACCTGATGTGTCCTGGAAGTTAACTAGGGGAGGGCATCATTGAAATGGTCCCTGAGTGCCTCCCTTATGCGAGCAGCTTCTCCTTGGGCCCCCCTAATACTCCTAGTGGCTGGCCGTTCATATGCTTCCTCGAGGTGCTGTGCCTCCATTGCCCACCCCGGGGAAAACTTTTCTCCCCTACTTTCACAAATGTTATGAAGGACACAGCACGACGCAATCACAGCAGGGATGTTGTCCTCCGCCAAGTCCAGCCTCCCAGACAAACAGTGCCAGCGCCCTTTTAAACGGCCGAAGGCACACTCCACAGTCATTCTGCAGCAGCTCAATCTGTAATTGAACCGCTCCTTGCTGCG
Source organism: Pelusios castaneus (assembly GCA_007922175.1). NCBI lineage: Eukaryota > Metazoa > Chordata > Testudines > Pelomedusidae > Pelusios > Pelusios castaneus. Next base: position 531,893 of record ML686085.1, read on the forward strand.
AACTAGGTTACCGGTGTATGCCTTCATGAGCCATGGCATCAGTGGGTATGCTGGGTCTCCGAGAATGACTATGGGCATCTCCACATCCCCCACTGTAATTTTTTGATCAGAGAAGAAGGTACCCCTTGCAGCTTCCGGTACAGACCAGTGTTCCTGAAAATGCGGGCATCATGCACCTTTCCCGACCACCCAGCATTGATGTCCGTAAAACGCCCCTTGTGATCCACGAGTGCTTGCAGCACCATGGAGAAGTAGCCCTTCCTGTTGATGTACTCGGTCGCGAGATGGTCTGGAGCCAAAATAGGGATGTGTGTGCCGTCGATGGCTCCCCCCGCAGTTAGGGAATCCCATGGCAGCAAAGCTGTCCACAATCTCATGAACATTGCCCAATGTCACCGTCCTCCGTAGCAGAACGCAATTGATGGGTCTGCAGACTTGTGAGAGGGCTAATCCGACGGTGGACCTCCTGACTCCAAACTGGTTTGCAACCGACCGGTAGCAGTCAGGAGCCGCCATCTTCCAGACAGCAATTGCAACACGCTTCTCCACGGTTAGGGCTGACCTCATGTTGGTGTCTTTACGTCGCAGGGCAGGGGCCAACTCTGAACACAGTTCTAGAAAGGTTGCTTTCCGCATTCGAAAGTTTTGTACACACTGCTTGTCATCCCACAGCTGCATAACAATGTGATCCCACCACTCTGTGCTCGTCTCTCGCGACCAGAAACGGTGTTGCACCGTGTGCAGATGGTCAGTGAAGGAGCTGAGCAACGCGGTGCTGTTGCTCTGCATGGCATCGATCAGCCCCTGCTCCTCAGCGTCCTTGTCTGACTCGGAGCTCATTGCATACTGAGCAACCAGTCGAGATGTATTTAGAATGCTGAAGGCGACAGTGGAGATCAGAGCAGGATCCATGCTGTCGCTGTTGTGATTGCTCACAAGTAGTGCGGTGCGTCACTGCACTGTTGAAAATAGGCACGAGTTGCTATTGGCAACAAGGAAGATGCAAGGGGAACACAGTGCACCACGGGAAACTGAGGGTTTACCCATGGCGCTTTGCGTTCCTTTCCTTCATCCCATGATTCCAAGCGCCGATTCAGGGAAAATTGAACTATGGGATAGGTGCCCAGAATTAATTGCGCTACACCGCAATATTGCAAAGAATTCTGTTGCGTTGCAAGGAGCGGAGTGTGTACGCGCTCTCCCGCAATAAAGGTCACGTGTTTTTTATAGCACGATTGCCATGTTGCGCTTTAATCTGATCATGTGTACATAACCTGAGAAAAATACCCTCCAGCTCTTTTCAAGAGAGTTCCCAGCAATGCCACTTGTTCAGGACTTGCCTGGTGTGGATTCCTCTCCTTGTTCTCACTCATTGTCTCATCATCTGCTGGAGGAGAGAGAGAATCCAGGCAGGAATCATTGCCTGGGGTGGTAGAAAGGACAGAAAGGGGAGTAGCAAAGAGGGAAAACACCAAATAATAATTGTTGGGGAGACTGAGAAATTGGATTCTTCCTCCTATCCCATGCAAACACTCACAGGGCAGTGACAGCTAACAAGGTGGATGGGAAACCATGAGCAATATCTGCAATGATAGGAGAGCTGCTGCCCACAGCCTGACCTGAGTGATTTGAGGCAGAACTGTGCATGCTCACACCACATTTGGGGGATTTTCAGCTTTTTCCTCCATTTGCCAAATAGTTCCTGTGTCAGTGTCACTGACTCTCACTTGTGTCTGTATTTCTTAGGATCTTCCTTTCCTTAAAGGCCTGTAGATCAGGGACCCATGGCTCTTTCCCCCCTTCTAGTCGGGTGATCAGGTCAGGTTTGGGAATGGTGAGTCCTGCTCAGAGGGTGAAATCAGGCATGATGGAGAAGAGAATATTGAAGGACATAAAAACAGTTTTGAAGTACATAAAAACCTGTTATAAAGAGAAGGGAGGAAAAACTATTCTTGTTAACCTCTAAGGATATGACAGGAAGCTATGGGCTTAAATTGCAGCAAGGGTGGTTTAGGCTGGACATGAGGAAAAATTTACCAGCTGTCACGGTAATTAAATACTGGAATAAACTGCCCAGGGAGATTGTGCAACAGGAGGGGTTTTAGAGCAGGTCAGACAATAACCTGTCAGAGGTTGTCTAGAAAATATTCAGTCCTGACTGGACTAGAAGATCACCCAAAGTCCCTTCCAGGTCCATGAATCCACAGTTCTATGATTCCATGATCAGAGTGCACTGAGGATTGGTGGAGTATTTGTCTCAAAGGACACATCTTGAATTTAAACTGACCCCATGATTTGCTTGTGGTTGGGAGATATGAACAAATGGGGACATGGTCACTCGGGTTATGTCTACACTGGCAAAGTTAAGTCAACCTAACAGAGTCGGCAATAGTTTAAGTCGACTTAAGTCGACCTTGTTAAGTCGACTTAGTGGCTTTCAGTCAACTTAATAAGGTCGATTTAGCACTAATCCCCATCCACACTGGCTTTAAGTCAACTTAAGAAGTCGATATAAGGCTTAAGTCAACCTCAGAGGAGGTGTTATTAAGTTGACTTAAGCTCTTATTAAGTCAACTTAAGGAAGGGCTTAAGTCGACTTAATAGAAGCCCAGTGTGAACATGGCTTTGTTTAGGTCGACTTCAGCCTCCTTAAGTCGACCTAACTTGCCAGTGTAGACACACCCATGGATATGGAGGTGTCTGAAGAGGGGGCAGTTGTCATACCTTCAGGAGGAGTTTTAAGGAGCTGTGTGCTCTGGGGGAGTTACGGAGGCACATACGCTCTGTCTACACTAGCAATTTTAGGTCAACTTAAATAGCCTTAAGTCGACCTAAATTACTCCCCATCCACACTGGACTTTCATTAAGTTGACTTCAGAAATTCCTTAAGTCGACTTAATGAAAGCTTAGGTCGACTTAGTATGAACCGCTGGTTAGGTCGACCTAACCCTAAAGTCGACTCCTTAGGTCGACTTAAGCATAGTTTAGACATGAATTAACCCTTAAGTCGACTTTATTAGGTCTACTTAAGGGCAGTTAGGGTTGACTTACTAAGTCCCCGTTCAGGGTAACCACTTTGTTAAGTCGACTTAAAGTCGACCTTATTAAGTCGATTTAACAAAGTCAACCTAACTTTTTCTAGTGTAGACATAACCTTACAGCTTTGGTGTTAAACCTCTGCCTATGTCTGAACCTCCAGAGCCCTCTCCATGGATGGAGCTAGTCCCATGAAAGGAGGTAAACAAAGACACGTGTGAGTGAGAATTAATGCATTTAGGATAATACAGTGCTGCTGCCCCCGTATAAACTGGACAAATAGGGGTTAATTAGTACGTCCATTATATTCATGACTCCACTATCCAGTTGGAGGGGGTTTGGATCTCACATGGGAGCAGTGGGCCATGCAACCCATTTCTCCCTAATCTATCTGAACAAGGAAGAAACAGACTAGGTCAGAAATGCAGCCCCATGGCTTCAGATAGCCGAGGGAACAGGAATCCTTACCCAGCAAGGTAACGGTCTCATAATTCTCCTGCATGACGTCCCTGTAGAGGGCTCTCTGACTGAGGTCCAGCAGAGCCCCCTCTCCGGTGGTGAAATACACAGCCACATCCTCAAAGGTCACTGGCATCTGAAACAACGGGCGCTCCCCACTGAGTGCTTGCACACAATCTTGCAGCTCCCCACTGAGTGCTTGCAGCCACAATCCCACTATTAAGGGGGGGGGGGGCACAAAACTATGATAGCTTTGGGCAAGCCAGAGGAGTAGAATCACACCCCCAACCTGCTCAGAGGCTATGTCTACACTTGTAATTTTAAGTCAACTTTAACTAAGTCGACTTAGTGTGTCCACACTTAAAAATACAGTCAACTTAAAGGAGAACTTAAAAAGTCGACCTAGAGCGTCCACACTGGACACCTAGGTCGACTTCTAGGGGCTTAGGGGGACCTAGGGGAGGTCCACAGGGGCAGCGGGGGCACCCCTTGCCCAATGCCAGGGGGCTCAGCCTTTGCCCCATTGTACCTAAGTACAATGGGGCAAAGGGGGACAGGGACCCTGGCAGGGCATAGGGGCAGGGTGCGCAGGGCTCTGCCCTGACAGGTGGGGGGGCATGCCAGGCTCCCCCTGTGCAGGGAGGGCATTGGTGTAGCCCTGGGGTGGCCCTAAGTCGACTTAGGGCTACCCCACGACTACACTGGCTTAAGTCAACTCTAGGGAGTCAACTTAAGCCTTAGGTCTACTAGGAAGGTGGTTTTATAAAGTCGGTTAATTTTAATTAAGTCGACTTTATTTTCCTTAAGTCGACTTAAGCAGCTTGCTTAAGTCGACTTAAGGAAACTGTAGTGTAGACGCGGGGTAAATTAAGTCGACTTAAGCAAGCTTAAGTCGACTTAATTTACCAGTGTAGACTCAGCCAGAGCAGCCGGGGACTCCAGGGAACAGAGGGAAGGTGAGAGCGACCTGTCCCTCCCAGCAGACAGAGGAGGGCAGAGTATTTACTACAAGCCTACTAGGCACAGGCTGATATGGGAAGTGAAGTCAAGCACGGGGAACCAGGACAGGAATCCCAGCACCTTCCCTTTGTATTTCACTGCAGTCTCTGGCTAATGGGGCAGACTCCAGCACTCTGGGCTGTTTTCCCAGCCTTGTCCAGCAGTTGTTTCCCATTACAGAAATGGGGGAATGTTCACCACCCACATCCACCAATGGGGCTGCTCATAAATTAAGGCCTAGGCTGAACATGTCCCAGCAGGTTTTTCCCACCCTATCAGCCTCCCTGCCTCACCTTGTGGATTTCCTGCCCTTCCCCCTCTATAACAACCCTCCCCAGAAACTCCCTCAAAATCCCCTACCTGAGCTGGATCCACCACAGCCATTTCCCTGCCCTGTCCCCTCAGAAAATAGGATAATCTGGAGCAAAACATATTATTCTGCAGCCTGTCAGAGTGAAAACAAAACTGCAGAGGTTTCTAAACTAGCTTAATCTATCTCTCAGATCCTGATTCCTCCCAGGTTCTTTCCCTGCAGACATTTCAGACTCCACCATGCTGGGAAAACCTTCAGGTACATTATTACAACACAGACAGACCAAACCCCTCCCACTGGTACTAAATGGACTGGGCACTTTTAACCCACCCTGCAACAGTCTTTGAGCCAAACACTAGAAAAGAGCAGAATCAGAGGAGCCACTTTGGGGGATCCCCCAACACTGTCCCCAGGGCAGCACATTCCTCCAGCCCTGAAAGAACCTGGCAGAGGCAGGAACCGGCTTTCACTCTCCCTCCTGCTCGCTTTCTGCCTAAGAAAGTCAACTGGTCCTGGGATGCTGCAGGAAACGGAGCTGGGAAACTTACTCCCCTTTGCCTGCTGTCCCTCTCATTCCTCGCCTGGTGCCCCCTTTAGTCTCTACACTCTCCCTTCTGCATGGAAGAACAGGTTACTGGCCTGCCATTCCTAGGGACATTTCCCCTCCAACAGCTCCTGTCTGAGTGTGTTGGGGGCAGCACCTCTGGGACCTGGAGATATGTGGGGAGCAAAAACAGAGTCACTTTCCTGCCTGTTCCCAGTACTTTCCCCTAGTTCTCACTTATCACCTGGGGTCTCGAATTCGGGTATAGATGCTGGCAGAGCCCAGGGCTGCTCAACAGGGCAAGTTCCAGCCACAAGAGAAAGTCCCCCCTCACCTGGGCACAGAGTGAACTGTCCCAGCACAGAATCCACTAAGTAGCAGCTACTCAGTCCAGGCTCCCAGATGATAAGGGAGGCAGCAGCATCTGCCCTAGGAAGCCCACCTAACTCTCTGTGCTGAGGGCACCACTGCCCTAGATCAACATTGGCCTCCTCTGCCTTAGCAATTCCCAGAGCCCTCTCTTCAAGGCCCCCTGCACTGCCCCTCCAACTCCCAAGGACAGTTAGGTAGATGCTGATTTCATCTGCCTACCTGGAGTCACACTGGAACCAGTTCAAAGTGGGTTTTTTGTACCTGAACCAGAACCAAACCTGCACTACAATTTTGTTTCACCAACTGAACCTGAAATGAACTGGGGGGGGGGGGGGGGGGGGGGGAAGATTGGGAGGGAACCACTCAAAATAAAGATCCCACATTTTTTAAACTTAATATTTTTAAAAAAACAATTACAGTGATTTATTTTCATTTTAAGAAAGGACGACAAAATAGTCATTGGGCTGGTGCTGTTTCCAGAATGGCCTGTCCCAGGACAGTGAGAGGAGAATGAGACTAGAAGGGGGCCAGATCACAAGGGCAGGAAGGGAGATGGGAGGCATGGGAAATGTCTGCATACATTGGGAGGCAGAAGGTGAGCCCAAAGGTAAATGAACCATGGAGAGAGAAGAGGTGCCATGCTCCCTGGGCCCGGAAGTTCATAAGAACTCTTCAAGCTCAAGAGCAAAGGTAATGGCTCCCCAACCATCTCCCTTAAACAGAACTCTCCCACCGTCCTCCGCCCCAGGACAGCTCCTCCCTCCAGTTGCTCCACTTGAGACAATTTCATGCTCCAAACTCCCTTCCCCACCAAAGCCAGCAGCAGGGCCCGTTCCAATCACCCCTCCCCGGCACTGTCTGATACATGCTTCCACCACCAGAGTTGTTTTCTCTTCACCCGGCTGGCTGCAATAGGCTCATCTCTATCCCGGCTGGCTGGGATAGGCTCATCTCTATCCCGGCTGGCTGGCTGGGATTGGCTCATCTCTATCCTGGCTGGCTGGGATAAGCTCAGGTCTAGCCCAGCTGGCTGGGATTGGCTCATCTCTAGCCTGGCTGGCTGGGATAAGCTCATGTCTAGCCCGGCTGGCTGGGATAGGCTCATCTCTAGCCCGGCTGGCTGGGATAGGCTCATCTCTAGCCCGGCTGGCTGGGATAGGCTCAAATTGGCTGCGTCTACACTGGTAAATTAAGTCAATTTAAGCTTGGCTTAAGTCGACTTAATGTGCCCTGCGTCTACACTGCACTTTGCTTAAGTCGACTTAAGGAAAATAAAGTCGACAATGAAAATTAAGTCGACTTTATTAAACCACCTTTCTACTTGACCTAAGGCTTAATTCGACTTTTTAAAGTCGAGTTAAGCAGTGTAGATGTGGGGTAGCCCTAAGTCAACTTAGGGCTACCCCAGGACTACACCAATGCCCTCCCTGCTGGGGGGGGCACAGGGGGAGCCTGGCATGCCCCCCAAAGGGCAGGGCATGTGGGCACAGTGTGACACTGTCTGGATTTAGGGAAGCATTTATGATATTATTTTCTATGGATATCTCATAAATGCTATAATCCATAGGAACTATGTCATGTTTGGTATCAATAGAAAGGTAGTAATTTGCTGGGAATGATTATATAGTTTATGTCTAGGAATTCTATTTTGATTAGAAGTTAAGAATTTGATATATCCATACTTTAACTTGTGTCAATCTGGACAAATGTCTTAGAGGGGAGGGTGTGAACAACCATTGTCTCCTTAATGTTTAGGAATTTTCCAGGTAGAATGGTCCCAGGGAGAATCCTGATGAGCCATTGAGGACATAAAGAATACAACCATTGTATCCTTAATTGTATCAGGTCAGGCTGATGTTAGTTAAAGTCGACTTAAATTCCCCAGTGTAGTCATAGCCACTGAGGCCTTGTACACACGATCAGATTATCGCGCATTAAAGCTCATTACCGCGCGATAGCAACAACGGCGTACACACGTGCAACAGGGCTCTTGCGCGTTAAGTGCCTTGTTGTCGCGCAATCCAACAACCACTCCGACGAGAGTGGTAACAGCTGTTGCGGATCATATATTGCGCGTTTGAGCTCGTGTGTACGCTTACCGCGCATTGACTGGAGTCCGGAACTGTCCCAGCATTCCCAAGTCGTCCTCTCTGGTCTTCCCCCACCCGCTCTGTGGCCGTGACGAAACTGTCCCCGCCCTGCCCCGAACTTATTCCCGGGATTTTCAAATTTCAAGTCTGTTTCACTTCCTGCTCTCTTCCTCGTGGAGTGTGTTTGTGCTCCGATCATCATTAGCAATGGCGGCCCGCCGTGGAAGACGCGCACCCCTTTGGAGCACGGCAGAGGTACTGGACCTGATCAGCATCTGGGGAGAGTCCGCCGTGCAGGCGCAGCTACGCGGCAGCAGGAGGAATTATGACACATTTGGCATAATTTCTCGGGCCATGTCAGAGAGAGGGCATGATAGAGACACAGTGCAGTGCAGATCAAAGGTGAAGGAGCTCAGAATTACCTAGCACCGAGCGAAGGAGGGAAACCGCCGTTCTGGATCAGCGCCTGCAACATGCAGGTACTATAAGGAGATAGAAGCCATCCTCAGCGGGGACCCCACAACCACTGCCAAAAGTCCCGTGGACACTTCAGCCCCTCCTTGTCCGGTGATTGCCAGAGCCGAGCAGGATGAGGACGTTGTTGAGGAGGAGGAGGAGGAGGAGATGGAGGATGACACGGAGGAAAGCGCAACCGCGTGTAGCCAGGAGCTCTTCAGCAGCCCCGCTGAGACGTCCACCCAAGGCTTGAACTGCAGCTTGTTCTCTGAGGCAGCAGAGGGGGGTTCAGGTAAGTTTCTCCTTCATTCAGCTCTGCTCCTGCTAAAATATCATTGTCTGGGGTGGGGGTGCTTGCGGGTCCCCGCTGTGCACGCTATTTACTCTGCATTCATTAGCAGGGCATCAATACAAGCAGTGATTGTAAAATAATCATCTGCATTTAGGTCAGAAAAGGTTTCCTCGATGTACCTCCAGAGCCTAATACTCAGGTTAGATGGGAGAGCGTTTGTGTCTGCGCTCCCAAAGACGGACACTCTGCCTCTCCAGCTGCAAAGCACAGCCCTGGGAACCATGGCAGCACACAGTGCAGCAGCATACGGTCCCGGCCTGCTACCGGCGGCATGTAGGAGATGTATTCTAGATGGAAGGGGCACTCTGAGGAGAGGGATATTGGGTTCCATCTGTGTGCCCTCTTCCGATTCTTAGCCCCCGGTAAGCCGTCTATTAGAATGTACCTTGTCTGCTTCAGCGCAGCGTAGTGTGTTGACCGCCCTGTACCTTCCAGTGGAATGTGCTACTGGAAGGTTACATTGGCTATCTATGCTATGTGTTAACAATGTCTATATTGTTATTTTTGTATTAGAATTGAGCTTCACAAGGCCGGTGTCTACCCCAGCTGACCGAATGAGAAACATTAGGCGGCGTTCTCGAAGAAACAGGGAGGATATGTTTAATGACCTGCTGAAAGCAACACAAGAATCCGCAAGGGAGAATAGAGCCTGGAGAGAGGAATCCCAGCAGAGGAGGCAGAAACACAGGGACGAACTGATAAGCGTCATGAAGGAGCAAACAGAACTGCTAAAGAACATGATAGCTTTGCAGTCCCAGGCGATAAATGTCCGGGCTCCACTCCAGACAGTTCAGCCGTGTATGCCTCCCACACACCGCAGTCCCTCAAAGCATTTCTTTGAAGGCCACCCTCCACCCCGGTACAGGACAACATCCAGCCCCCCCCCCCCCAAGCTACTTTTACGAGACCCGGAGCTACACCAACCTGTAACCCCACCCCCATCTTTCAGGTTTCAATAAAAACAGTAACAAATACTTTGAAGAATGCATTTATTTATACACATTATTGAAATGATCCTAAGGTGCACCTCATGCGTCATGGAACTTAACTAGGGAAGGGCATCATTGAAATGCTCCCTGAGTGCCTCCCTTATGCGAGCAGCTTCTCCTTGTGCCACCCTAATACTCCTAGTGGCTGGCTGCTCGAATGCTTCCTCGAGGCGCTGTGCCTCCGTAGCCCACGTAGGGGAAAACTTTTCTCCCCTACTTTCACAAATGTTATGAAGGACACAACATGACGCAATCACGGCAGGGATGTTGTCCTCCGCCAAGTCCAGCCTCCCATACAAACAGCGCCAGCGCCCTTTTAAACGGCCGAAGGCACACTCCACAGTCATTCTGCAGCGGCTCAATCGGTAATTGAACCGCTCCTTGCTGCGATCAAGGTTCCCAGTGTAGGGTTTCATGAGCCATGGCATCAGTGGGTATGCTGGGTCTCCGAGGATGACTATGGGCATCTCCACCTCCCCCACTGTTATTTTTTGATCAGGGAAAAAGGTGCCCCCTTGCAGCTTCCGGTACAGACCAGTGTTCCTGAAAATGCGGGCATCATGCACCTTTCCCGACCACCCAGCATTGATGTCCGTGAAACGACCCTTGTGATCCACGAGTGCTTGCAGCACCATGGAGAAGTAGCCCTTCCTGTTTATGTACTCCGTCGCGAGATGGTCTGGAGCCAAAATAGGGATGTGTGTGCCGTCTATGGCTCCCCCGCAGTTAGGGAATCCCATGGCAGCAAAGCCGTCCACAATCTCTCAAACATTGCCCAATGTCACTGTCCTCCGTAGCAGGATGCGATTGATGGCTTGGCACACTTGTGAGAGGGCTAATCCGACGGTGGTCCTCCCGACTCCAAACTGGTTTGCAACGGACCGATAGCAGTCGGGAGTCGCCATCTTCCATACAGCAATCGCAACACGCTTCTCCACAGTTAGGGCTGACCTCATGTTGGTGTCTTTCCGTCGCAGGGCAGGGGCCAACTCTGAGCACAGTTCCAGAAAGGTTGCTTTCCGCATTCGAAAGTTCTGTACCCACTGCTCGTCATCCCACAGCTGCATAACAATGCGATCCCACCACTCGGTGCTCGTCTCTCGCGACCAGAAACGGCGTTGCACCGTGTGCAGATGATCGGTGAAGGAGCTGAGCAACGCGGTGCTGTTGCTCTGCATGGCATCGATCAGCCCCTGCTCCTCGGTGTCCTCGTCTGACTCGGAGCTCATTGCGTACTGAGCAACAAGCCGAGATGTATTCAGAATGTTGAAGGCGACAATGGAGATCATAGCAGGATCCATGCTGTCGCTGTTGCGATTGATTGCAAGTGGTGCGTTGCGTCACTGCAATGTTGAAAATAGGCGCGAGTTGCTATTGGCAACGAGGAAGACGCTAGGGGAACACAAAGCACCATGGGAAACTGACACTTTACCCATGGCGCTTTGCGTTCCTTTCCTTCATCCCATGATTCATAGCGCC
>ML686085.1:547981-592851 GCA_007922175.1 Pelusios castaneus
CCATGGCGCTTTGCGTTCCTTTCCTTCATCCCATGATTCATAGCGCCAACTTAGGGGAAAATGGAACGATGGGATAGGTGCCCAGAAGTCATTGCGCTCAACCGCGATAATGCGTGTAATTTTGTTGCGTTGCAGGGAGCAACGTGTGTACGCGTTGTCCCGCAATAAAGGTCACGTGAGTTTTGTAGCGCGATTGCCTTGTTGCGCTTTAATCTGATCGTGTGTACATAGCCTGAGTGCAGCTGAGGAGGGGGCTGCCATATCCCACACAGACTGATAGTGATGCGGGAGGGGCAGATGGCCAGGCCTGCAGTAATTACATTGATCGGGAGGTTTTCTCCATCTCCTGTCCTCAGTGGTGTTGAGGTTAATCACTGAACCTTTGAGCCCTGTAACCCTTTCACTGCCTTGCCCCTGTGAGCAGAAAACACTAAAAGACGAGGAGGTGAGGTAATATTTTTTTTATTGAACCAACTTCTACTGGGGAGAGAGATATGGTCCTGAAGAAGAATGCTGTGTGGCACAGGAGCTCATCTCTCTCCCCAGAAGAAGTTGGTCCAATAAAAGATATCACTTCACCCAACTTGTTTCTCTAATATCCTGGGACTGACTCAGCTACACCAACTCTGCAACAAAATACACTGTGTTGTTCGAAGCACCAAATATCCTGTATGTAACAGGCACATGGCATTTATTCAAACAGTACATAGCACAGCAATGGGAAGGTGCTTTAATTTAAGCTGCTTCTAGCCAGAGCCCTTTTATTGGGCAGAAAACTGCCTCTGTAACAAAGGTGATTGCACCTGCAAGTAAGCCGGACCCGTCGGTTCCAGAATGAAGGGGCCCTTGGGTCCCTCAGCACTCTCACACAGTCACAGCAGCTCCAATCACCATGTGCGGTGTCACCATAAGGATGGAACGACAGAAATTCCTAAACCAGTAATACACCCTGCACTGGGCCCCATGTACTTGAATTCAAGCCTGGTGACCTATAGCACTACCTGGTCGATGCTGGGATCCCTCCAATATCTGCAGGGAGCAGAAGGCCAGCGTGTCCCTTTCCTAGCACCTCCAAGGAGAATAGCCCCCTTCTGGCTCTTGCTCTCGAGCAGTCACATGGAGTTCTGACTGCTCCAGCCATGTCATGGAGGCATCACCCCCTTCTGGCTTTCTCTTTGTTCAAATCCCATGTATCAGGCTGTCTGACGTGGCAAGCATCCAAGCTGATGGTGTGTTCTGTATTTAGATTACAACGAGCCAGTGAAAAATGGGAACTCCTTGCTCACTATACCAATCTTTCCTTGAAATAACAGACGTTATCTTAGACTTTCCAGCCTGTCTTGTCCTCCAGACCATTTATGCCAAAAATCACTCCACTTCAAGTTACTCCCAGTCCCAACAGACCAGTCACTTTCCCCAGATCAGCTGGTATGCCAGATCTTACATCAAAGACGATAATGGCAGCCAATTCTCTCACTCTCTCAAGCCTTGGGAGACAGACCTCTCCTTGCTTTCAGACAGCCCCCTAATCTTAAAAGGATACTTACCAGCAACTACAGATCACAGAGCAGAAACACTAAAGCAGGAACACAGCCCTGCAGCAGACCACGCTGCCAACTTTGCCCTCATATCTACACTGATGACACCATCACAGGGCCTAATCATGCCACCTACTCCATCAAGGGTTCGTTCACCTGCTCATCCACCAATGTGATTTATGCCATCATGTGCCGGAAATGCCCCTCTGCCTTATATATTGGACAGACAGGACAGTCTCTGCGCCAAAGAATCAATGGACACAAATCTGACATCAGAAATTGCAACACTGCAAAACCTGTAGGGGAACACTTCAATCTCCCTGCTCACTCCCTTAACTTGTTAATAGCTGTGTTGAAACAGATGAATAACAAATCACAGCTTCAAAGAGAGTCTGCAGAACTCAAACTTATATGCAAATTTGACTCAGTTGTCTTGGGGTTAAACAGGGACTATGGATTTTTCTCGCATTACATCAAGTGAATTGACCTCCCCCTCCTCTATGTGCTGTTCCCCAGTGTTTTGAATCCTAACACCTATTTTGATTTGCTGTTACAGCCTGACCTGATGCTATGTCATACACTCCCTTGCATTTAATTTCCTCCCACTCTGTAACTTTCCTATCTTCAAAGCGTCTGACGAAGTGGGATTTTCTCCCACGAAAGCTCATGCGATTAATAAATCTGTTAGTCTTTAAAAGTGCCACGAGACTCTGTTGTCTTTCTACAATAGACTAACACGGCTACCCCTTTGGAATTTAACTAAAGGCTTATTAGCTAAGAAAAGGAAATGAGTTAGACCAGGTAAAATATAGGTACAGACGAGTCACAGGCTGTCATTCTAAATAGCAGCGGAGATGTAGTTATCTGCCAGTTTCCCAAAAGTCTCTCAGGGCTACCCAGAATAACTATGGGGATCTTTATCTTTTCATCCAGCTTTCTGCCCTGTGAGAATACAAACAGTCCAGAGATCCAGGATTTTTCCTTGAATTCATACTTACAGCTTCTTCTCACAGAATGTCTGATGACAGTGTCGCTACCCTCATGATGATGGAGAGTAAGGAATACCTTTGGAGTCTTTGATCATCACACCACAAGACCACTTGCTTTGAAATGAGCACTTTCTGTTAAAGATCTGCACTTGGAGATCTTTCTAGTCCTTTCAGGATCTCAACCCTCCAACCAAGTCCTTTCAGTCCCCTCTTCCAGGGTAGAGTACAGTTCTGGCCCACCCAGTTGTATCAGCAGAAGCCACTGTCCATTCATCTCTCACCCACAGCCTCTCCATCTACTGATAGCCTGGGGGAGGTGGATGGGACCCAGGCCCACCCCCTTCTCCAGGCCCCAGCCCAGGAACCCTACACGCTCCACACAAGCACCACCTCAACCCCCTTAGGCTTGTTCAGTTTGTGCCTCCCCAGACACCTGTTGCCTGCATCTCTAGGTTTTACTCCTACCAAACCCTAGCAGTTCAGTGAGCTGTCCAGGGTCCTGTCTCCTTCCCAGCATAGAGCTCGCCCTCTTTCCTCTCAAGTCAGAGGAGATCTGCCTCAGGTAGGTGCTGCAGCCTAGCCTTTCTACTGGCTCCTGGGCTCTGATTGGCCCTGCAGCTGCCTGCTCCTATTGGCTACTCACTTTCTCTGGGCTTTTAACCCCTTCTAAACCAAAGAAGGGCAAGAAAGGGGAGAAGTTTAAGGGTTGGCCTCCAGAGGTTGAGGCTGGGAGGTCCTTGGAATCAACCCAGCCATCAGGCAGAGAAAAACAGATGCCCCCACCCCAAAGATGAGACTGGAGCACGAGGTTTGCCAGAAAAGAGCAGCAGGAGCTGGGGGTTGGCTGAATGAAATCCATCCGCCTCCTGGGATCAGGTCCCAAGCCAAGAACAGGACATCCGGCTAAGCCAGAAAAGGAAACTGAATTTCCTCCCATTCTGTAACTTTCCCATCTTCAAAGCGTCTGACGAAGTGGGATTTTATCCCACGAAAGCTCATGCGATAACTAAATCTGTTAGTCTTTAAAAGTGCCACAGGACTCTGTTGTCTTTCTACAATAGACTAACACGGCTACACCTTTGGAAGCTTTCTTTTGGTTTTCTTCTTCAGAGTCTTCCCTAATTGTCATGAGCTCAATGTGTCCCTCCCTGGGCGCTGAAGACACAGACACTGGATTCTACCTACCAGTAGCCAACCGCGCACACACACAGACTTGGTCTCCACTGTCACCAGCAGTCAATGGGAGATATGCAAGGTACATAATGTACCTTGTGTATCTCCCGACCACGTAGTTATAGTGCCATCCTGTGGTATCTTCACTGCACTGCATTGATGGGAGACATCCTCCAGTTGATGCAGCCTTACTCGTTTCAGAGAGGTGGATTACTGGCATCAACTGGCAAGCACTTTTGGGACTGAGTGAATGGGTCTTCAGCAGCGTGAGCAGGGAACTGTGTCTAACTGCCTGGTTCTCCTTGCTGGGGAAAGGGGTTTTAAGTGACCCCTTGTGGACCCCAGTGAGAAAGCCAGCCATCAAGTCAACCCCATTACTGGACCGGGGATTGACCTGATGACTAATGGGACTTAGGAAAAATTCTCAGCTCTTTCCCAGAGACTGACTTGGTGGCTGGGGTGACTTGGAAAAATGTTTAGCCCTTTCCCTATGGTTGACCTGCTGACCATGGGAACTTAAACATTTACCAGACTTTTCCCCAAGGTTGACCTGGTGCCCGGAGGGCTTAGAATGTTTTCTGCCCTTTCCCATGGGTTGACTCAGTGGCCAGTGGGACTGATGCCATTCCCAGCCCTCCTCACAAGGCTGATCTGGTGCCTGGCCCAATGGGAAGAAGCAGTCCCTGTGGGTCAACCAGTCAGGGGATCACCCTTGACCCATCTCTCCCACCTAGAACCAGACCAGGGTGGGAAGAGGATCAGGCCCACCATTTCCCCACCATGCCCCATGGCCCTCAAGCAGAGCTCCCCAGGAACGTTTTTGAGAGGGGGTTTGGGTGCCTGTAAGGAGCTCTAATCCCATCATGCCAGCCAGAGCTGACCCTGGAGCCAGAAGATGGGAAGAGGGTGTGAAATATCAAGCCCATCAAGATGGGCCTCACCATTCCTGGCTGCAGGTGCCTGGAAATGCAACCATTTCACAGGGGAAGAGGACAGCTTGAATGTGGGGCTTGGGATGGCAGGCCAGGGAATCAGGCACCATAGGAGAGGGGGCGAGGAGAAAGGAAGCTGGGTGCCTAGGGCCATATGGGACCAAACGCCCCTGGTCTCATCCAATTTCGGAAGGCAGACAGTTCCAGGCCTGGCTCATACTTGGATGGATGACCACCTGGGAATCCCAGGTGCTGTAGGCAGATTTTTGTGATCCGAACCAGCTCTCCCTTTTTCTTCTCCTCCATATTGCCATGGCACAGGTTGGTGCCAGGGAGAGTGAGATGAAGGCCATGGAAAATCCTCTTGTCCCTCCTAATACCTTTTCTGTGGAAGGTCAGAGGGCACGGCCAGGCCAACAGTCCAGGACTGGTGGAAGGTCTGCAGTCCCCCAACCCAGGGGGGGCACAGACAATAGGAGGGGTCCTGGCCTCTGTGTGAACTGGCCTGGGATGCTCTGGGCTCCCTCCATCCCGCCACCGCCATGGAAGACTGGTCCAAAGCCCCCAGCAGCCACCTGCTCCAGGACCAGCCTGGCCAGCTGGGAAACAGGTGTGCAAGTCCCCACAGCTTCCTGTTCACAGCTTTCTCCAAGGGGGTCCCAGCATCATGGAAAACTTGTTTTCATCTTTCATTGAAAATGTTAACTTTCCTCCCACCCAGCACCACACATTTCTATTACTGCCATGATGCCTGAAACTTGGTGGTTTTTAGTCCCCCCACTAATTTACCAGGCAGGATAGTCTTATGGTTTGAGGACTGAGCTGGATTCAGGAGCTCTGGATCCAATTCCTAGCTCTGTGATGCTCAGAAAGTTAATTGACATCTCTGATCTCAGATCCCTGTGTGTAAAAAGGGGACAATAATAAAAAGGAGAATTATCAAAGCAGTCCTGTAGCCTCTGTCCCTGAGTGTTACCAGTGCCAACTCCTCACAGGAACACGCAAGTAATCAAGTGACGGACAATCATTAACTACTCTGGACGTTTTTTCCAAACCCGGGCTAGCTAAGCATTCTCTTTTACCCTGAATCGGGAAGGTTTGTTTTCCTTATTGGTTTTTTTGTCCTTTTTAATGTGGCTCACTTAGTTTACTAAGAGGTTCAGAATCTTAAGATTTTATTTATTATGGTCTTGCACAGCTGGCAGAAATATGGAACCATTGTCAAGTGATACAGGCGGCATTAGTATTTCTCGGGGAGGCCGGCTGGTCTGTAGCGGTTGGGATCTCCACCATTTCTGCCCCATTCATTTGCCTCCTGGTCTAGACGTGTGTCTTCTGCTCCTCTGCCACTAACGCCACCCTGCCAACCTTCCCTTGCATCACTGCAAAGAAGAAACAAATTCTATTTTAGACTTTATATAGTTAAAACTGATTAATTTAATTTTTCATTTTCTTCCCCACAGTTTAATCCCTACTTTCCCATAAAACTGAGAACATGGACAAACACCTCATTAAGAGAAGCTATTCCAATAAAATGTACTACCTCACATTCCTACCACACACAAACACAAACACAAACCATTGCCAGCTCCTGAATAGCAGGAGATATCCCAGAAGTGCAGCAGTGTAGTAGCTGTGAATTCAAAAGCTTTCCCATTACTTGCCTCCACTAAGTTCTATTCCCCCTCCCCAAACTCCTTTATATTACAGCCATCACATACAACAGCAGCATTTTAAACAATACTTCTTGACGGTTACAAGTTAATCTGTGATCATAGTTTTTTTGGATGACATAGCAAAGGCGAAACATGTAAAGTAAAGAAGTTCTTGCTTCATAGTTATTTAACTGCACAACCCCCTACTGACTTTTAACTCTTAATACAAGAAGAATCCATTACCTAATAACTTTTGCTGCCCACGCACCACCGGGCCCTCTTTGGGCAGCATCATAATTCCCACGAGCATGGAAATATTTATCTGCATTTTTATAATTCGCCTCCCGCATGTCACTGTATGCACGCCACATATCCCCAGCGCCTGGAGAAAGACAGAAAGGATTACAGAGACACTGTATATTTAAAACAGGGCTGACAAAACTGGCCCCCAGCAGTTTTATTTCTGGTGGCCAGAGGGTGCTCCTCCACTACATTTCCACAGTGGAGCTAGGAGTCAGGCTACAAACCCCAGTCACCATGGTGACTCGGTGCCCAGGTTTTGTCAAGCCCTGATTTAAAGCAAAACTTTGAGCTTATTCCACCCACATTCTTCTGAAATAGTCACCCACCACTCTAGCCACTTCCCCACTCTGGCTTCCAAATACAATGCTTCAAGGCTATGTCTACATTAGAAAAAGTAAGGTCGACTTTGTTAAGTCGACTTAATACGGTTGACTTTAAGTCGACTTAGTCAACCTTATTAAAGTCGACTTAACAAAGTGGACTAAGTTGACTTACCTTTAAGTCGACTTAGTCCACTTTGTTAAGTCAACCTAACCACCCTTAAGTCGTCATAATAAAGTCGACTTAAGGGTTACTCCACATCCACACCATCCTTAAGTCGACTTAATGAAAGCCTAGTATGGACGTCGCTTAATTTAAGTTGACTTAAGCCTCCTTAAGTCAACTTAAATTGCCAGTGTAGACATAGCAGAGGGCAGAAAGGCTCCTATATACCACAGAGGAAATATTTGTTATTTGGGTTCAATATAAGACCTGAGAAATTCAAAACGTTTCTTTAATTGCAAAGCAAAACTGACTTGTTATGGCTTTTCTTATGAAAATAGGAAATAGAAAATTGAAAAATTGAAAAAAATGGTTCAGGTCGATTAGAATTGACGTTTCTGCTGCAAAATTTCAGAATTGTTCATTATGAAAGTTATTAATTTTGAAATTTTACTGTTTTCAGCAAAATACATTTGCCAACTTTGACCTGAGTTTGCAAAAACTTACAGTGCTTTCTAAAATGCATGTGTGTGTGTGTGTGTGTGTGTGTGTGTGTGTGTGTGAGTGTGTGTGTGCGAGAGAGATTTTAGTACTTGCCTCCCAAAAATTGCCTGACTTTACTTAGTACCCAAGACTCCAATTCCAGATTTGCAGCCTTTTATGCCATTTTATGAACTGTAGCTTCCACTCGGTGACATCTTTGGCAGAGGAGATGAAAGGGAGCTCCTTGAGATGGATCTCATAAAACCATACTATCTCCACAAAACTCTGTTGCAGTATCTTTGGGGAATTCTTTAGCGGCAAAGAAACCCTCAGATTTCTCTCAGTGCTCTTGTTAGGTTCATCAGGAAAATGGAGTAGAAGTGTTATTCCAAGATAGGAACTTCAGTCTCCTAAATCTCCTTTTGGGCTTTGTCTACATGAGGTTTTTGCATCAAGGTAACTAAATCTGTTTAGAAACCAGTTTAATTAAACCAGTGCATGAATTAAATCTAATCTAAATCCATTTAAGGCACTCATTTGAGTGTTTATTTTAGAGGTTTGCAGCAATGTAACTAGTAATTTCTATACAGTTTTAAAAATAATCAAACACTTCCTATAGAAAAGGGGAGAGATCATGGAGTATCAGTCTAAAAGTAGAAACATAAGGATATTTGAATCTAAAGAGTACAGTAATAAATGGGAGAAAATAATTGAAATCACAGACTATGCTGAGTGCTTCTTTAGACTAAATAAATCTTAACAAGTGTAGATGTGGTGATCCACTGTAATTTGCTCCACAACTCCATCCAGACAAAGCCTATTTTGTCTCAAGTACAACCCCAACTGAGTAAAACATCTCTATTCAGGAAGGATACTTAAGTATAAGTATCCATCCTTTTTTAAGCAAGATGGATTTATGCACATGCTTAAGTGTTTTTCCTCAACCAGGACCTAAGAATGTAATTCTGCAAGGAGTTGAACGGTCTCTACTCAATACAGTGGGAATTAAGGAAGTTCAGCACCTTGTAGAAGATGTTCATTCTTATAGTGGTGAATCAGGACTCAAATATTCTGACCCTAGAAATATTTCCAAGAAAGAGAGTATAGCTTCTGAAATTATTCAACAAACATTGATTTTGTGGGTTTTTTCCTGGGAATTGGCATAAACCTCTCACAAACCCAGGAACTAAAAAGTAAAAGATACCAATTAATTAAAAAGGGATTTAGATGCTTCCAGCGTTCAGTAGGCCCACTGAGATCCACATCAGGAAATTGCAAGTCAGAACATGGTCAGCTGGGCGCACAAGTTTGCGGTTAACATCTTGTAAATTCTGAATGAATCTTGCCTAGTAAAAATGTCTCTTTAATTGTGATCCATAGGACTTTGTACAATCTCTGGTGTACACCTGCCATGTCACGTGCGCATGCTGAGGCACCCATGTGCTTGGAGTATCAGTGAGGGGCCTAAAATGGCATCTCTTGAGGAATTAAAAGAAAATTCCAATGTATCTTTTTGTGAAGAACTGTGTACCATATTTTATTTACCAGAATTTTTCAAGAGTTGTTCTAGACTTCTTTTCTTTGGCTTTCTTTTGCTGGATTTTTATTAATTGTATTGATACCTACACCACGCTACATGCACATAACTTTTGAGGATAGGTTTTTAAAGAACACACGGTTAGTAAAAAACATACCTCCAACAGCATCCTTTACAAATGCTCCTGCATCAAAGACCCAGTTCTGGGCACTGACACAAAGTACCAGGGACAGTAACAACATGAAGCTGTGGAACTTCATAGTTCACTTATATAGGCTGTAATAGAAGGACAGTATACATCAGAAAACTGGGCAATAATTACTACAGCCATAATGTTCATTCCTCTAATGACTGCTTTGAAACAGGTACATGGATCAGCAAGGACAAGTTCTGAAGTGTTATCAAAGTGCTGATTTCTACTTAAAGAAGGAAAATCTCCTCTTCCACCAGGCTGGGAGATAAGAAGTAAATAATGAACTTTTAATTTCTGCTTAAGAGTATTTGCACCTTAAAAGTCACTTATTCTAAGACTTCTATCGATTAAAAAAACAAGGGAAAGTGCTACAAATATGAAGCTGCCATTTAGAATCAAACTCACCACTGCTGTATTGCAAAGTTCCCGAGGAATGGAGTGCTTTCTGATGGATTCTCACAAGGAAGGAGGACACTATATTTATAGGAAGCCTTATCTCAAAAAACAAATAATAAAGACTTTACAGAAACCTGACTTGATTCAGGTTTCAGAATTGGGCAATTCTTTGCTTATTAAATAATAAAAAAAACCCCATTGCTTCATTTCTTCCTCAGGCTTCCTTATTGGAATTGGTCAATGTCTGTATTGTCTCTGTACATTTCCAACTATCAGTTATTTAACTAATGCCTAATATGATTAAATCATTTACTGAAAGCTGCTGGCAGTCACTTTTTCCGACTTGTTTCGCATTTCTTTTAGTGAAATGAGTAATGTTTTATATGAGATTTTTAAGTAGACGTTTCAGGTAATCATCCTGTTTATACCATAAACACCAAATCGATTTCATCCTTATTTGCAGCTGTAAATAGGAGAGCTCAAAAGAGATCCCAAAGGTAGTAGGGGAAGCCTTTGCCATCATCTTCTTGGGGCATGAACCAGCTTTTTGTTCTGTTCATAGAGTATCCAACACAATCTGGTTCTGGTCCGGGACATTGGCTCCAAGGGTATGTCTACACTAGAAATTTAGGTCGACTTAAGAACCATTAAGTCAACCTAAGTTACTTCATGTCCACACTGGACTTTCATTAACTTGACTTAAGAAATTCCTTAAGTCGATTTAATGAAATCTTAAGTCAACTTAATAACTACCACTCATTAGGTTGACTTAAGGATGGTGTGGACGAGGAATATCCCTTAAGTCAACTTTATTAACTCTGTTAAGTTTACTTAATAAGGTCGACTTTAAGTCGACTTAACAAAGTTGACTTAACTTTTTCTAGTGTAGACATACCCCAAGATATTATGACAATGGAAATAAATAATAAAAACTAATTCTTCTTCGAGCGATGTCCCTGTCTGTGCTCCACATCAGGTGTCATCGTGTCCCATGGCGAAGAGCAGAGTCTTCACCCCACTCACAGAAGGTTCCTTCGATTCATGGTAAACAACCTCCACTACCAATACAAAGTGATGCCCTTTGGCCTATCAACAGCACCCTGAACCTTCTCCAAATTGCTAGCAGTACCCATAGCCTTCCTCAGGACACAGGGAATAAAGATCTTCCCCTATCTGGACGATTGCCTAATAGCAGCACAAACTAAAGAAGCGGTCACCGAGGCCACCACCTAAACCATCACCCTGTTCAAGGAGTTCGGTCTGCGCATAAACACAGAAAAATCGACTATCGAACCCACCAAAGAAATTGTTTTCATCGGAGCCCTACTGAACTCTGTGACAGGCATGGCATCACTGCCTCCACAAATATTCACTGCACTACTGGACCTAATCAACCTGATAGGAAATGCTCCCGTTGTCACCACTTGTACTGCAACTCCTAGGACACATGGCTGCCTCCACGTCTGTGGTTCCAAATGCCAGGCTGCACACGCGAGCGCTACAACACTGGTTGGCAATGGTATACAAGCCAAAATTTCACAGCCTAAGCAAAAGAGTATCAGTCCCGAAACACATAAGGGACTCTCTCAACTGGTGGGCCAGACCACAGAATGTCTTGTCTGGGATACCATTCCTTCTACCCCAACCTACAATCATGTTAACTACGGATGCCTCCCTTGTAGGATGGGGCACTCACATAGACCTTCCAAGGCCTCTGGTCAAAAGCCGAGTCCACCCTCCATATAAATGTTCTCGAGCTAAGAGCAGTCCGTTATGCTTGCGAACACTTCCTTCCCATCATATGCAACAACCCAGTAAGGGTAATGACGGACAACATGGCCTGCATGTTCTATGTCAATCGCCAAGGAGGAGCAAGATCGCCACCTCTTTGTGCGGAAGCCGTCAGCCTATGGAACTGGTGCATATGGCACAATGTCACCATCTTGGCATCCTATCTTCCGGGGAAGCAGAATGTGACAGCAGATACTCTAAGCAAGAGCTTTCCTTCCAACCATGAGTGGGAAATCGACAACACGTATCTAAAAGACATATTTCCTCGATGGGGGAATCCAGTGACCGACCTCTTTGCAACCCATCTCAATCGAAAGTACCACCGTTTCTGTTCCAGGGCAGGCATAGGTCCCAAATCGACGGGGGATGCCTTCTTCATCACCTGGTCTCAATCTCTCCTGTATGCATTTTCCCCGGTTCCCCTAATTCCCAAGGTACTCCAGAAGATCAGGATGGACCAAGCCCGTGTCATACTTCTTGCACCAGCCTGGCCAAGACAACCCTGGTTTGCAGACTTTCTCGCTTTATCGTGACACAAACCGATAACATTACAACCAACTCCGAACCTACTGACCCAGAATTCCAGCCATTCTCACCACCCAGAAATCAAGAAACTTCACCTCACGGCATGGTTCCTTGATGGTTCCGACAAGATGAATTACAATGCTCAGAGGCTGTCCGACACATTCTGCTGAATAGCAGAAAGCTAAACACAAGGAAAACTTACCTGCTCAAATGGCGAAGATTCTGAAGCTGGTGTGACCGCAATAATGTTTCACCATTGTCATCTTCAGTTCCTCAGGTCCTTGAGTACCTCTGGGAACTGAAACAGTCTGGTCCTCGCCATTAGCTCCCTGAAAGTTCTTTTGGCAGTGATTTCAGTCTTCCATGACCACCTTAATGACTCATCGGTCTTTAGTCATCCCATAATAAAGCAGTTTCTAATGGGCATCCAAAGATTATTCCCTGACATCCGCCCCCCACCACCTTCCTGGGACCTGAATCTGGTCCTCAATACGCTAATGAGAGCCCCATTTGAACCTTTGGCTACCTGCTCAGAATACTACTTGTCGATGAAGGTAGCCTTCCTAGTCACTATCACTTCTGCAAGAAGAGTGGGAGAGATTAACGCACTCACGACAGAACCTCCATACACAGTCTTCCAGAAAGATAAAGTTACACTACGCCCTCGCCCTCGTTTCCTACTAAAGTAGTTTCTCAGTTCCACATCAACGAGCCAATTCACTTACCTACCTTTTATTCTAAGCCACACAGCAACCGCCATGAAACAGTCCTCCACACTTTGGACGTCCGGCGAGTGTTATCTTTCTACCTAGAAAGAACAAAACAATTCAGGAAATCAAACAGATTATTTGTCTCTATTGCAGAAAGATGCAAGGGTAAATCAATGTCCAACCAAAGACTCTCAAAATGGATAAAGGACTGTAGCCGTACATCTTATCGGCTAAAAGAAAAGCAACCCTCAGATGGAGTCAGAGCTCACTCCACATGGGCGATGGCAGCTACGACAGCCTTTCTAACTAACACTCCACTTACAGATATCTGTAAAGCAGCTACTTGGTCCTCACCACAAACATTCATGACCCTTTACGCAATTGACAGGGCCTCACACAGTGATGTTAAAGTGGGAACAGTGATGCTTTCCTCAGTACACCGAAGTCCCTCCTCCATGACCGACAATGGCTACAAAGTCACCTGATGTGGAGCACACACAGGGACATCGCTCGAAGAAGAAGGGGTTGCTTACCTGTAACTTCTGTTCTTCAAGATGCGTGTCCCTGTGGGTGCTCCACTACCCTCCCTCCTTCCCCTCTACTTCAGAGAACTTACCCTTTTGCTCCACGGTAGAAAAGAAACTGAAGGGACAGGGAGCTGTGCGCGCCAAAGCAGGCTGGAATGGTTGCGAGCTGCGACCGGCGTGTGCAGCGCCCTCCAGCATTACTGCTATGAAGACTCCGCTCTTCGCCGCGGGACGCGATGACACCTGATGTGGAGCACCCACAGGGACACGCATCTCGAAGAACAGAAGTTACAGGTAAGCAACTCCTTCTTATTACTAGAGCGGGACAGAAATGAGATATCATCTTTGCAAACAATTTCTTTTTTCCACTTTTAAATTTTGATGAAAATTAGTAAAAATTTTGAATATTAGAAATGTCAGCTAGCTTTTATTACCACCATTATGGTTATTAAGACAAAGCTAAATTTGCCTGAATCTTGCTTTGGTGGCAAGATATAAGCCATCAGGTATATGCACTTATATCAACAGTTTGTTTGTTTGTTTGTTTGTTTGTTTGTTTGTTTGTTTGTTTGTTTGTTAAAATCCTTTTAATTAGAAAATGGCCTCCTCTTGCCCCGGAGGGTGAGTGCAGCAACTAATAACAGGGGAGGTTTAACAAGAGGCATATTCCCAACTGCTGAACAGAAGTTTCTCGGCAGAATGAATCTGTCCCCCACGACTTGAGCTACCAGTTAGAAGGTTCAGATTTGGCAATAGAACACTGAGCAAAGACACACAGCTCCGGACCTTTTTTTAAGAGGTCGTGGACTTAGTTTCTAATGAAATGAAAATCCATCTTTTCAAAGGAAACTGAATTACTGCCAGATCTGATTATTCTAATCCACTGGCAATTTTTTAATGAAAAGGATTTAAGATATAAAATATAAGCCACCAGGTATATGCAGTTATATCAACAGGGTTGGGTTTTTTTAATCCTTTAAAATCCTTTTAAAAGAACAGATGGTATTTGAATAGTTACCAGGCAGCTGACAGCAATCTCATCAGAGTTTTACGGCAGCACATTTTACGCAAACATCTTAACTTAAAACAAAAGAATCTTAGAAACTCAAGAACACGTCAGCCTTAGCAATCTTGAAGAAGAGCTCTGTGTCATTCAAAAGCTTGTCTCTCTCCCCACTAGAAGTTCCAGAGGGGTGGCTGTTTCTAGTTCAGCAAAACAAAAAAGGAGTCTTTTGGCACTTTTAAGCCATGTCTACACTAGCAATTTAGGTCGACCTAAATTACTCCATGTCTACACCAGACTTTCATTAAGTCGATTTAAGAAATTCCTTAAGTCGACTTAATGAAAGCTTAAGTCAACTTAATAAGAACCACACATGAGGTCAACTTAAGCCTTAAGTCGACTCCTTAAGTCGACTTAAGGATGGTGTGGACATGGAGTAACCCTTAAGTCGACTTTATTAAGTCAACTTAAGGGTGGTTAGGTCGACTTAACAAAGTGGACGAAGTTGACTTAAAGCTAAGTCGACTTGGTCCACTTTGTTAAGTCAACTTTAATAAGGTCGACTTTAACTTGACTTAAAGTCGACCTTATTAAAGTCAACTTACAAAGTTGACTTAACTTTCTAGTATAGACATGGCCCTTGAGACTAAATAAAAGTTAGCAACAAAAGATGGGATGATCCAGTATCATTCCATACACATCGCCATCTGGACAAAGCCTATTATATCTCAAATACAGCCCCGCTGAGTGAAGCATAACTAAGGAAAGCATATTTTAAGTATATGTTTAAGTCCCTTTTTAAGCAAGATTGGATTTAATCATGTGCTTAAGTATTTTTCCTCAATCAGGACCTAAAAATGCAGTTCTGCAAGCCATTGATTGCTCTCAACTTTACACAGTGAATATTAGGGAAGTTCAGCACCATACTGAAGACACTCATACCTTAAAGTCAACCTCATTAAGCCGTCTTAACAAATTCAACCTAACTTTTTCTAGTGTAGACATAGCCTTAAAGATTAACAAATTTATTTTCCTCAGAGTCTGGCATCTGACAAAGCGGACATCACCCATGAAAGATCACGCAAAAAATACATTTGTTAGTCTTTAAAGTGCCACAGACTCCTTTCTTCCCCCCACAATAAAAGCTTATCCTATAATAGACGGTACCTCATTGGCCTCATCTTTCGACTGTCCTGGGAGCAATACAGTTACAACAACATTTCAATGATCAGTCCTGGTACCAAAGATCAAACAAATTCCCAGCATCACCCTGGGTCCAATAATTTATTTGGCCTTGCTTCAATTTTTACAGTAAAGGTTTATAGTCAATAGGCCTCAAATCTATTCCACACAGTTTGTTGGGAGCAGACCAAGTCAGATGGTATTTGACAAATATTAACAGGTTCCTGGTTTTATTAGAGTTCCTTTTACAGTAGAGCGAACATATATTTTTATAGCATTGTTAATTAAAACTTTGATCCAGATCCCATTGAAGCCAGAGGGAGTCACTCCTTAGCTTCAGTGGTCTTTGGATCAGGCCTGGATCGGCAAATGTTATAGTGACTCTCATAGGCTATGTCTACACTTGTAAAGAAAAGTTGACCGTGTTAAGTCGACATAACAGAGTGGCTACACTTTAAGTCAACCTTGTTAAGTTGACTTGACAGTAGACATAGCCGTCCACACTGGCTTTAAGTCGATTTAATAAGGTCAACCTAGCACTATTCCCTGTCCACACTGGTTTAAAGACCTTCAGAGGTGGCATTATTAAGTTGATTTAATGAAGCGTTTAAGTCAACTTAATAAAAGCCCAGTGTGGACACGGCTTTGTGTAGGTTGACTTAAGCGTCCTTAAGTCAACCTAAGTTCCCAGTGTAGATGCACCCATATATACTGGCTACTGAGTTAGAGATTTTATTTGGATGAGTGGTTACAAAATACCTCAACCCCTTTTCTTTTGTTTAATGTGGACATGTCTTTTCTCTCATTTTCAGTAGCTTATCCAGGCTTAGTAGAATTTACTTACTAGCAGGATACTTTAGATATAATTTACAGAGGTTAGTGAAACCCTCGACAGGGCAATTACCGGGATGTGACATAACATGGAGAATCTGGGGAGATCCTCAAGGCAGTCTTTTTGCATTAGCCTGCACAGGTTCCCACACTGTGCCCTCAAATCCACCTGGAGCAGGGAATAGGTCCAGGGTGCAGGAGCGATCATGACATTACTATTTCCCTTTGGAGTAGTAGGCCAGAATTTCATTTTAAAAGCTCTATTTTCAGTTTTCAAACTGCAAAATTACCTGTATCTCATCACTCTGGGTTATAAATGAACAGACTCAAGCTGTTCCCAGAAATGGAAAATTGTTGTAAAAAAATAAAACAGCAAATGTTTAAACTATGCAAAGAAAGGGGTGGGCAGTGCGCTAGGAGAAAATCTGTGAGTTCAAACTTGCAGAGTCCCGAAGGTTTCAAGTGGAGTGAGGAATGAGGGTTTGATCACACAGGAAGTGACATGATTGCCAACTCTTTGTAAATTTACGGACAGTAAGTAAAAAAAAAAAAGTTCAGTTTTAACACTATCAATAAATAGATGAAAATGTCTGAAAAACTGGGTAGAAATAAAATGTATTTTGACATTGATTGCCGTCATTCAGCATCACGTCTTGTGTCATAGAACCACACTGATCATGACTGTTATCACTTCTATTATTGCACATGCCCCAAGAACCCAAAAGGGAGCAGGACAGCATACTGACTGGTGGGGATGGTAGGGAAGACACCTCTGGTGAGCATGGAATTGCAATCAAAGACTTGGAGTTACATCCTCTAATGGTGTCTGTTTAATATGAAAAGAAATTGTAGGTGGAATGGGTATTGACTTCTCCCTAAGTAATCCAGGTATATGGAGCGTTGCTCCCAGAAAAGATGGATTATGTACACAGGGGTGACTCAAGAATCCTCAATGGAGATCTCCATAAGTCTTTCTATTGACGTTCTCTCCAATCCTTTGCAGAATATTCGTGGAGGGGGCTGACTTATTTCTTTCACTGCGATAGAACATTTTCCTATGCCACTCCATCGTTAAATCTGCTGGCATCATTGCAAACCACAGCATAGCAGCATCAGGACCAGATCTCTACCCAGAAGTCTGTAGCATCTGCTGCCTTTCCGCCTGTGTATCCTCAGGAAGCTAATATCACAGGCTCTGTCTACACTTGTTAATTTAAGTCGACTTATCATGTCCACACTTAAATTTTAAGTTGACTTAAAGAGGACCCTACAAAATCGACCTAGAGCATCCACACGGGGTGCCTAGGTCGACTTCTAGGGGCTAGGTGGACTTGGGACAGATCCACAGTGGCAGGGGGGCACCCCTTGCCAAGTGCCAGGGAGCTCAGCCTTTGCCCCATTGTACCCTGGTACAATGGGGCAAAGGGGGACAGGGACCATGGCAGGGCATAGGGGCAGGGAAGGCTGGGCTCTGCCCTGCCCTGTGGGGGGGCATGCCAGGCTGTGGCTGTGCCAGCCACCCTGGCAGGGAGGGCAGTGGGGAAGCCCTGGAGCCCCCTAAGTCAACTTAAAGTCAACATAGGGCTACTCCACATCTACACTTAGCCAGCAAAGTCAACTTAAAATGAGGTTTTACAAAATCGACTTAATTTTTCCTTAAGTCGACTTAAACAGCTGCTTAAATAGACTTAAGGAAAGTGTAGTGTAGACACAGAGGAAATTAAGTTGACTTAAGCAAGTGTAGATGCACCCACAGAGAGTCACCTAAGGGAGATGAGTTCCAGAGGGGTATCTGTGTCGGATGATCCCCATCTTCAAGTGTCTAACGAAGTGGGATTTTCTCCCACGAAAGCTCATGTGATAAAAAAATGTGTTAGTCTTTAAAAGCTACAGAAGGGGTAGAGGGCAATGTTACTTGCATCTATGGATGTGAAGCTTCAAAACACCTGAATATCAAAAGGCCCTTGTCAGTTTTGCTGAGATGAGAGCCTGGGGTTAGCCACTGTTTTAGCTCATCTCGGGAGTATTTGTTTTTGAAGCATTTATTTCCCTTCCTACATTCCTGGAAGAAATTAACTGTCTCATTCCCCTTGTTGCTATTTGGAACATAAAACATTTAAAAAACAAGTGCAGGGATTAGCAGATTTTGAGTGGGTTTTATTTATCCCTACTAAAAATATTATGCAAAATACAAATGTGTGTTTCAGATAACTGTGGTAAGGCTCCAAAAGTGATACCGCAATTTTGGGGTTAGGAATATTTTGCTGCAGTATCTCCTGATTGTTCTAAATTTACAAATAAAATTTAAAATAGGGCTTTATTAGAGGTTCCTTATATTTTTTTTCTTGCTTTATACAGGAATGAAGAACAGTGCTCCCATCAGCAAAGTAGTAAGTTTTTATCTGTAAAACCACTAGAGATTTCAGCAAAACAAACAAGGAGTCTGGTGGCACTTTTAAAGACTAACAAATTTATTTATCACATGAGCTTTCGTGGGAGAAAATTCCACTTTGTCAGACGCTTGAGGATGGAGTAGTCCCTGGAATCATGGTTAAAGTTCCCCCACTCTCCACCGAAATCCGAAATGTCTCCCAACTCCACATGTCACCCCAGAGAGGTAGGGGGTTGGTCTGCACCTTCCACCCCTCTCTGGGGACTCTACCCCTCATGCCACTGCGGGACAGGAGCAGCTTCTGCATCAGTCCCAGCTGGTCTTCCTACCTGGACCACTCTTCCACAGACCCCACAGCTCCAGCCACAGGGGAGTCAATTGGGATTGGGGCTCAGAGCTCTCCACTGAGCAGGTGGGAATGGCACCAACCACTCTGCCCCTCAGTCATCCAGAGAGAGTCGGGAGACAAAGTTTCAGCTGCCGCATAGCAGGCCATGCCACCCTGTCTCCCCAGTGACACTCCAACCCACCCAGTGTTTTACTGAGATATTTGTAGGGAGAGATCAACTGATCTGAAAATAATTAACCCACTGAAGTGGATATAGAAACTACCAGATCTGCCTCACCAATAGGTTTCAGACCCAACAATTCCCAAAGCATCGAGCTCTGAATAGTTCCAAAGGGGCAAATTCCCACTCACTTCATTAAGACCAAAATTTCTCCAAAATCCATTTCTGAAAGATCACGGGAAACTTCACTCAACCATAAAATGACCTATTTTCCTTTTCTTTAAAAAAGGGTGTATCACCGCTCTGGTTACTACATAAACAGACTCAAGCTGTTTCCAGAAATGAAAATTTGTTAGGAACCAGTAAATATTTAAACTATGCAAAGAACGGGATGGGCACTGCACAATGAGAAGCTCTGTGAGTTCCAACTTTCAGGCGGAGTGAGGGAGCAGGGTTACATCACCCATGAAGTGGGCAGAGAACATAGCCCATCAGCTCTGCACAACTCCTAAAAACTGCAGGGAAATAAACCTGGAGATCTTGGGGAAGCTGGATTGTCCATATCCTAGGACAGGTATATACAGTGGCGGGATTTCGGCGGCAGTCAAAGGAAGATATGCAAAGTAGTTAAAATACCGTGCATATCTCCCTTCGACTGTCTGCTTACTACAGTGTCTTCAGTGTGCTGTGTCCAAGGGAAATCCCCTCCTTTGATTCAGCACTACTCTATTCACTGGGCTCATCTTCAGCAAGGGCCCCCGGCAGGACCAGTGTTGGGAGGAGATTGATTCAGGTACTGAAGATAGGCCACCATATGCATTAGTGGAGGCAGAGGAGCCTTAATCCTCCACCAGATTTTCAGGCCCAGGCAGGATTCACACAGGTAACGCCCTGGGTTCCCAGGCAGCAAAGTGAAGACGGCTCCCTACAGGATGCTCCCAAGATCAAACCATCCAGGACAGCAGAAAGGGAGTAGTACCTCCATGATCCTGCCACACTGCAACCAAGACCCTACTCTGAAAGGATTTGAGGGCATAGTGTGGGAGCCTGTGTAGATTATTGCAAAAATGCTGATCTGGAGGATCTCCCCAGACTCTCCATGTAATTGCATCTCCTGGTAGTTGCCTTATAGAGGGTTTCACTAACCTCTGTTAATTATATCTAAAGTATTGTACTAGGAGGTAAATTCTGCTAAGTCTAGATAAGATAATGAGAAAATAGAAGTCCACATTAGTCCAAAGAAAAGGGCTTGAGGTTTTCCATAGCCACCCATCCAAATAAAATCCCTAACTCATGAATAATAACCTCAAACTCAAGTAGTAAATCTGAGTGTCGCTATTACATATACCATGACATACAGAGCTGATTCAAAGACCACTGAGGGAAATGGAAATACTCCCCTCTGGCTTCAATAGGATTTGGATCAGAGCTTTAATCAATAAAGATATAAATATGTATCTTCTCTTTGGTGTGAAAGGACCTCTAATATGCCCAGGATCTTGTTAATATTCATCAGATACCAACTGACTCGATCTGCCTCCAAGAAATTGGGTGTAATAGATTTGAGGCCCATTGACTATGCACTTTTACCCTAAAACTTGAGGAAAGGTCTAAATAATGTTTTGACCAGAACCATGCTAACAACCCACCCACATCATACTAGAAACTTGTTTGACCTTCAGTTCAAGAGAAGTAGTTGGACTTCTAAGTGCATTGTTCTTGTAGCTGAATTTTTCCCAGGATAGTAGAGAGACAAGGTGGATGAGGTAATGGCTCTTATGGATAAGCTTCTGTTGGGGAGAAAGTCTAACTTTCGAGATGCAGAGATATCTTTCTCACGACAGCTAAGTTGACATAATATTGAGTTTCTAAGACTCCTTTATTTTTAACTTAAGATATTTCTATTCAATGTGCTACCAGAAAACTCTAATGAGATTACTGCCTGGTAACTATCCAAAGAGAAGGAAGCATACAACCAGAAAACACTGGTTTCCTTTTGATCAGGGGCGTCCCTAAGGGGGGTCAGGGCCCAGTGGCCTGTGCAGGGCCCCCGGACTCCTCCACTCCCCCGCACTGGGAGTGGACGGGGGGTCAGCCAAAAGAGGCCGGGCCACCCATCTGTCCCTCTCCTGGGCCTGCTGCTCCACCCTGGGGGCGGGGAGGGCTGGCCCAGAGCTGGGCTTTGCGCTCCGCCCCGCTGCCTTCAGTTTGTTGCCAAAGCTAGTGGGGAGCGGGTGGGCTGAAACGCAGCAGTGGGGTGGGGGGCAGCAGTGTAGGCCCCCCAGTGTCTCACTGGAAGCACCACTCACACCCCCCAAGGATGACCCTGATTTTGATTTGGTTTTTCTGCTTGTCCTTTTCTTCTTTTTCAACTTTAAGTAATGAGAATTGAGACTATTAAACACCATAATATTTCCAAGTTTTTAATCAACGTACATTGGCTTGTTGGTAATTTCGTTTTTTCCTGCCTGTCTGATGCTCTTTCTACTCACTCTTGCTCTTAGGCAATAATGGGAAATTTCATTCGGTAACCAGAGCAGTTCCCCTGATGCAGCCTGTCTGCCCTGACCACAGCTGGAATAGAGATTATAGCTCCTTGACAAAAACAGCTATATCCTTTTAAAATAAGAAAATATTACTGCTCAATAAAATAGGCCCTGACTCACAACCCCATGGAAAATTTGTTTTTATCTTTTCATAATTTGTTAATTTTTCTCCTACCCTGCCCCACAAATTTCTATGTTTGCCATGATACCTGAAATTTGATTTGGTGGCTTTTAGTTCCAAAATTAATTTGCAAGTGAGGATGGAGTTATGATTACAGGGCTGGACTGATTTCTGGAAATCTGGATTCAGTTCTTAGCTCGGCTATAGAATCTCTTTGGATGACTGGCAAATCAATTAACGTTTGTTGGCCTCATGTCCTGCTCTACAAAATGGGGAAAATTAAAAGGGGAATTGCCATTAATGGATCAAAATAGGCCAGTACCTTCACAGGAATATGCAAAAAATTGAGTAAAGGACATTCATTAAATAATCTGGAAGTTTCTACCAAACCTGGAGCAGTTAAGGTTACATTTTCCCTGAATGAGGAAGATTTGTTGACTATATTGTGTTTCTTATGCTTTCTAATGTACCTGAGGATGTTTGTTAGTTCACTGAGGGATTTAGAATTTTAAGAGTTTATTTATTATGGCCTTGCACAGTTGGTAGAAAAAAAGGAACCATTGTCAAGTGATACAGGCGGCATTAGTATTTCTCGGGGAGGCCGGCTGGTCTGTAGCGGTTGGGGTCTCCTCCATCTCTGCCCCATTTATTTGCCTCCTGGTCGAGACGTGTGTCTTCTGCTCCTCTGCCACTAATGTCACTCTGCCAACCTTCCCTGGCATCACTACGGAGAGGAAACAAATAATGATTTTAGACCGTGTATAGTTAAAGCTGAATAACTAAACTACTTACTTTTCTTTTTCTTCCCCACAGTTTAATCCTTATTTTCCCATAACACTGAGGGCACAGACAAACATCTCACCAACAGAAGTAGTTCAAATGAAACGTATCACCTCACCTCCTTTGTCACACCCCAAACCCGACACAAATCTTTGCCTGCTTCCAAATAGCTGGAGTCATGTCAGGAAGCACCTACGCAGTAGCTGTGAATTAAAAAACCTTCCCATTACTTGCCTCCACTAATTCTACTCAGGCCTTGTAAACCCCTTTATATCATAACTATCAAGTTCAACAGAAGCCTTTTATACTTTTTGGAAGACCATAAGTGTTCCTATATTCATAGTTTCCTTGTATGAAACAGGAAAGTGGTAAGTATCAGTTCTAGATTAAATGGAAGCCCAAGAATTATCCAGAATTTAAAAGCCCTTTGGTAAAAACTTCAGCCTGTTTATACCTTGCAGTGTGATCTGATAGGAGCATATATCTAAATATTCCAGCTCAGAAATCTCCTTTTAAGAATGGGTAGAGTCTTCACATTTAGCCAGTTCAAATGTTAAATAAAAAGGTCCTCACTTCAAATGACACTAGTAATTTATGAATTACAGTGTACTTCATAGTCAGTTGATTGCACAAATCTCTACCAACTCGTAACTCAGAAAGGAAATAGAATGCATTACCTAATAACTTTTGCTGCCCAAGCACCACCGGGCCCTCTTTGGGCAGCATCATAATTCCCTCGAGCATGGAAATATTTATCTGCATTTTTATAGTTCGCATCCCTCATGTCATTGTATGCACGCCACATATCCCCGGCACCTGGCAAAGAGAGAAAGGATTACTGAGACTGTAAATTTAAAACAAAACTTTGAGCTTATTCCACCCACATTTTTCTGAAATAGACACCCCTCTACTCATTTCACCACTCAAGGGGTATGTCTACACTAACAATTTAGGTCAACTTAAGGACTCTTGGGTATGTCTATACTTGAAAAGTTAAATCGAATCTGTTAAGTTGACTTACCAAGTCGACTTAACTTTTCAAGTGTAGACAGAGCAGAGAGCCACAGCTCTCTGCTGAGAAGGGAGCCGCAGTCCCCGGCAGAAGGGACCTGCAGCTGCCTTCCCCCAAGCTTAGAAAATTAAGTTGAGCTAGGGCATTCACACCGGCTTTAGGTCGACTTAACGGGTCAACTTAAGCATTAAGTGAACCTAACGACTGTTAGTTATTAAGTTGACTTAAGGACACCCTTAAGTAATGACCAGTGT
Organism: Pelusios castaneus; assembly: GCA_007922175.1. NCBI lineage: Eukaryota > Metazoa > Chordata > Testudines > Pelomedusidae > Pelusios > Pelusios castaneus. Next base: position 571,847 of record ML686085.1, read on the forward strand.
GGACCTGGAGTAATTTAGGCTGACTTAAGCGTCCTTAAGTAAACCTAAATTGCTAGTGTAGACATACCCCTTAAGTCAACCTAAATTACTCCATGTCCACACTGGACTTTCATTAAGTCTACTTAACAAAATTCCTTAAGTCGACTTAATGAAAGCTTAAGTCAACTTAATAACTACCCATTATTAGGTCGACTTAAGCCTTAAGTTGACTTCTTAAGTCAACTTAAGGACGGTGTGGACGAGGAGTAGTCCTTAAGTCGATTTTATTAAGCTGACTTAAGGCCAGTTAAGTCAACTTAACAAGGTGGACTTAAGTCAACTTAAAGTATTGCCTCTTTGTTAAATCGATTTAATAAGTTCGACTTAAAGTCGACCTTTTTAAGTCAACTTAACAAAGTTGACTTAACTTTTTCTAGTGTAGACATACCCTAGCTTCCAAGTTTATTACTACTGCAGAAGACAGAAGGGCTGCTATATACCTCTGAGCAAATACTTTATTTGGTTCAATGAAACATCTGAGAAATCCAGAACACTACTTTAGTTTCAAATTTTCAAAACAAATTTTCTCTGGTTTTCTCATGAAAATGAAAAATAGAAGGAAATGGTTTGGGATGATATGAGTTGATATTTCTGAAGCAAAATCTCAGAACTGTGCATTTTAAATTTTATTAGTTTTGAAGTTTTCTTTTCACAGCAAAAATATGTGCCAAATTAACCTATGTTTATAAAATTTTCAGGGACCTCAAAAATCCTTTTTTCTTTTCAGGTAAATAAACTATTGGCCTCTCAAAAATGTCCTGCTTTTATTTGGTACCCTTGGGTAAGACTACACTGGAGTCTTAAGTCGACTTAAGGACTCTTAAGTCGACCTACAGACTGCTGCGTCCACATTGGGTGCTTAATAAGTCAACTGAAGCACTTCCTTAAGTCGACTTAATAACACCACCTCTGAAGGTCGACTTAACGCTTAAGTCGACCCTATTAAGTTGACTTAAGCCAATATGGGCGGGGAATAGCCCTGAGTTGACCTAATTGGAATCAGGCTGGAGAGAAGGGGAGAGCCGCGGCCGGGGAAGATCAGGCTGGGGTGAAGGGGAGAGCCGTGGCCAGGGAGATCGGGGTGGAGAGAAGGGGAGCCACAGTTGGGGATTGGGCTGGGGAGAAAGAGAGCCGCAGTTGGGGGATCTGGAGAGCTACGACCGGGGGACTGGGCTGGGGAGATGAGATTCAGGGATCGGGCTGCATGGGTGTCTGTGAGAGGTCCGCAGCTGTGTGACGGTCCCTGTGTCACCACACACCCACGTAGCTTTGAGGGAACATAGCTCCAGACACCCACAACTCTCCTCCGTCAACCTAGCATCTACCAGTGTGGACGCAGGCAGTCAACTGGAGTGTTTAGTGTGGAGTTAAAGTCGACCTTGTTACGTCGACTTAACAGAGCCTCCAGTCTGGACATATCCCTAGATTCCTATCAGAGATGAAAGGATTTGTAGCCATGTATGGTATTTTATGAACTGTAGTATCCACCAGGTGACATCTTTGGAGGAGATGAAAGGGAGTTCCTTGAGATGGATCTCATAAAACTATGGAATCTCCACAAAACACTGCTGCAGTATCTCTGGGGAATTCTTTAAGGACAAAGAATTCCTCTGATTTCTCTCAGTGCTATTGTAAGATTCACTGAGACAATGGAGTAGAGGTGTGATTCCAAGTTAGAAACTTCTGTCTCCTTTAGGACTTTGTCTACATGAAGTTCTTCTATCAACGTAACTAAATCTGTTTATAAACCAGTTTAGTTAAACGTCTGCCCAGGGCCGTCCTTTTGGGGGGGGGAGAGAATGGGACAATTGCCCCAGGCCCCATGGATATGTGGGCCCTCTGCTGTCCCGCTCCCAGCGGGGTAGTGCGGGGTCCATGCTGCAGCTCTCCGCTCTCCCTGCCTTTGGCAGCAAGCCAAAGGCAGAGGGTCGGGGTAAGGGAGGAGGCATCCCTCAGCCTCTGGCTCTGGGCCGGCCCGCCCCAGCCCCAGGGCGGAGCAGGCCAGCCCAGGGGTGGGGCAGTTGAGCAGCGCGCAGCCTCTCAGCCGGCCGGCCAGCCCCACATGGTCAGCCGGCCAGCCCCAGCTGGTGGCGGGGCCTCGGCCGTCCAGATCCCGGCGGCAGCCTCAGGGCCCACTCCCCGGCCCCGCACCGGCAGCCTGGGGTCCCGGCTGGGGTTTGCTCTGGGGACCCGAACCCGCGCCGCTGCCAGGAGCCTGCTCCTGGGCCTGCTGCTCTGCCCTGGGGGCGGGGCGAGGGGCTGCTGGGGTCCCAGGCCACGGCCAGCTCCCCCAGGGCCAGCTCCCATCGGCAGCCTCAGGGCTTAAATTGAACTATGTTGCCAGTGTAGACGCACCCATAGAATATTGGGGCTGGAAGGGACCTCATGAGGTCATCTAGTCCAGCCCCCTGCTCAAAGCAGGACCACTCCCACTAAATCATCCCAGCCAGGATTTTGTCTAACCAGGCCTTAAAAGTCTCCAAAGATGGACTTACTCATGTTCAGGCAGTCAGGTGTGCCTGGAGTGCCAATGTGGGACCTACACGTGCATCTTTTAAGGTAATAGCAGAAAATTCCAGTATATCTTTCTGTGAAGAACTGTGTACATTTCTTATTTACCAGAATTTTTCAACAATTGTTCTAGACCTCCTATCTATGGCCTTACTGTTCTGGGCTTTCATTTATTTATTAATTTTGTTATATCCACACCATGCAGACTGTACTTAAATTTTGAGGACAGTTTGAATGAAGAACTTAGTTAGTAAAAAACATACCTCGATAAGCATCCCTTATGAATGCTCCAGCATCAGAGAACCAATTCTGGGCACTGACACAGAGTACCAGGGACAGTAACAACATGCAGTTGTAGAACTTCATAATTTGCTTAAATAGGCTGTAATAGAAGGACAGTAGACATCAGAAAACTGAGCAATAATTACTCCAGCCATAATGTTCTTTCCTCTTGTAACTGCTTTGAAGCAGGTTCATGTATCAGCAGGGGCACACAATTCTTTAGTGTTATGAAACTGATGATTTCTACTCAGACAAGTGAAAGCCCCTTTGCCACACAGCACCAGGCTGGGAGGTAAGACGGCCATACTGAAGTTTTAGTTTCTGCTTAACAGTTTTAACCTCATAAAATTACTTGTTCTAAGCCTACTACTGAATAAATACAAAGTGCTCCAGATATGAAGATTCCATTTAGAATCAAACTTACCTCTTCTGTATTGCAAAGTCCCCGAGGAGTGGAGTTCTTGCTGATGGATTCTCACAATGAAAGATGGTTCTATATTTATAGGAAGTGGTATCTCAAAGAGCCAATAGAAAAGTATTTACAGAAACCTGGCTATATTAATATTGGGCAATTCTTTGCTTGTTGAGTGCAAACAAACATTGCTTCTGTTGGGAATACACTTCAGTTAGGGTTTCTGGTATGAATTGGTCAATGTCTGCTTTGTCTTAACTAATGTGTAATATAGTGACAAGGCCATCATTTACTAGAAGTTTCTGGCAGCCACTTTTTCTGATTTGCTTCGGGGCTTTTTTTAAAATTAGTGAAGTGAGTAATATTTTTATATCAGATATTTTGGTACCAGAGTTTGAAGTAATCATCCTGTATGTACCCTAAATGCCAAATCACTTATATACTTATCTGTAATCATAATTTGGAGAATTCAAAAGTGATGCCCGCAAGGTAACAGGAGAAGCCTTTGCCATCAGCTTCTTGGGGCATGAAACAGGTTTTCCTTCTGTTTGTACAGTGTCTACTCCTATGAGTTCCTAGTCCATGACTCTGGCTCCAAGATGTTACAGCAATAGATATAAAGAGTAAAAATTAATCGTGACTAGAGCTGGGCAGAAATGGGATGTCATCTTTGCCGACATTTTCGTTATTTCCCTTTTTATATTTAGATGGAAAGTTGCCAAAATTTTGAATTTCAGCAAACATCAGCTAGCTTTTATTACCACTATTAGGATTGATACAAATATTTAATTTGCCCGAATCTTGTTTTGTTGGCAAGCTCTAATCCATAAGGAGAATATGCAGTTAAATGAAGAGTTAAAAAAACCTTTAAATTCCAAATATTACCAGTCAATTGGAATCATCAGCTCTAACAGTATTTCATTTTACTTTGTAAAGTGTATTTTCCGTTCCGATAAATAACCTTATCTATCACTATTTTGTTTAGATGGAGTAAATACAGGTTACTTTCTCAGATCAGTGCTGGGGAAATAGCATCTAACACTCCTATTCATTCTAGTCAAAGCTATTCAGGTAAATATCTGTTGCTTCAGCTCAGACTTTGCCCTCTAAAGTTTCTAAACTAAACAGTAATTTTTGTAAATAGTCAGTGTGGTTCTTATGGGAATCTAAACTGAATAAAGTCACCATGATTGGGAGGGAAGGTGTTTGAAACAGCGCCACATCAGTCTCATACTTAATTCTGTGTCCTGTAAAACAGACCATAGCTGTATGTCTTTGCTTAATGACCTGTTGACAAATCTGACTTTGAGCCTTCCCACTGGTAGCTCTGTGTGTCCCTGAGAGTGCGGCAACGTCTGCTCTGCCAGGACAGCTGATCCATGCAGGGATGAAGTAAATCTGTGCTGCTTTCTGCCCAGCAACTGGGAATATGCCTCTTGCCTGAGCAGGGTAAGCACAGAAGTTACTAACAGAGGCAGGCTGAGCAGGATCCCAAGGAATCACCTAGCTGGACAAGCAGGTGTGGAGGGGAATTTTGATCAGTTAACATTTCAGAGGCCAAAGACTCATAGATCTCTTGACAGATGCTTTTCCTGCATCACCTACCCATGGGTGGGTGGGGGTCAGGCACGAGCAGGTGGGGGAGGTGAGGGTGCGTGGTAGCAAGGCCACCCCTCAATGCTCCTCTGTGAGAATACGGTCCTTGTGCTGCCACTTTGTTAAGTCGACTTACTAAGGTCGATTTTTAAGTCAACCTTATTATTTTCCTAGTGTACACATAGCCAAGGAGCCCCTTTTCATCTCCTCCTCCAAAGATGTCACCTGGTAGAAGCTACAGTTAATATAATAGCATAGATGTCTGCACATCCCTCTATCTCTAATGGGAGTCCTGGATATTAAGAAAACTCAGGCATTGTTTTCCCCGCAAATACTAAATTAAGAAAAAGAAAAAAGACGATGACACAGAAACTTTGTGCAAACTCAGTCAAATTTGGCAAATAGTTTGACACAAAAGAGAAAACTTAAAAACGAATAATTTCCATAATGAACAATTCTGATAATTTCCAGAGGGGTAGCTGTGTCAGTCTGCGTACAGTAAAAACAAGAGTCCTGGGGCACCTTAAAGACTAACAAATGTCTTTGGGCTTGAGCTATCGTGGGTTCCAACCCACTTTGTCAGATGCATGACAAGTTTAACAATTCTAATAGTTTGCTGCAGAAATGTCTATTAATGTAGCCCAGAACAATATATTTCTCTTTTTTTATTTCAGTGAGAAAACCCTCATAGATCAGTTTTGGTTTGAAACTAAACTAGCTTTTTCGGATTCCACAGATCTTCCACTGAACCAAAAAAAATCAAGTATTTCCTCACCGGTATATAGGAGCCTTTTTTCTCCAGAAGTTCAATTCTTGGGTCCAAAGTAGTAAAATGACTAGAGGGGTGTTTGACTATTTCAGACGAATGTGGACCAAGAAACAGTCTCTTTGATCCTTTCCTCCTTCTCCAGGTGCTGGGGATATGTGGCGTGCATACGATGACATGAGGGACGCGAACTATAAAAATGCAGATAAATATTTCCATGCTCGTGGGAATTATGATGCTGCCCAAAGAGGGCCCGGTGGTGCGTGGGCAGCAAAAGTTATTAGGTAATGCATTCTATTTGTGTTATGAGTTAAAAGTCGGTAGGGAGATATTCAATCAAATAACTGTGAAGTAGACCAGCAATTCTCAACCACTGTGTTGGGACACATAACTATGTCACCACACAGCGGTAAGTGTATCACGGAGAGCCGAAGAGATGTCTGGATTGGCGGGGGCGGGGGGGCGAAGGGGGTGGACTGGTGTGTCCTGTAGGGTTGTGACACACCGCCAACTGTGCCATAACCCACAAAAGGTAGAGAACCACTGAACTAGACTGCAATTCGGAAGTAGCTAATCTGTTTGAAGCGAGAACTCCTTAATTTAATATCTGAACTTGCTAAATGTGAAGACCGTGTTTAAAGGAAGTTTCTGAGCTGACTTATTTAGATATAGTCTCATATAAAATCACATCCCTGTGTACAGGAAGACTAATGTTTTCACCACAGAGCCTTTACAATCCTGATATTCAGAAACAGATAAAGATTTGTATCTGTGTAACAAGGTAAGTCCAGTAACATCTTTTATTTGAACTACTTCTGCTGGTGAGGTGTTTGTCCATGTCCTCAGCGTTATGGGAAAGTAAGAATTAAACTGTGGGGAAGGAAATGAAAAGTAAATAATTTAATTATTCAGTTTTAACTATACATGGTCTAAAATAACCGCTGTTTCCTCTCTGCAGTGATGCCAGGGAAGGTTGGCAAGATGGTATTAGTGGCAGAGGAGCAGAAGACACACGTCTCGACCAGGAGGCAAATGAATGGGGCAGAAGTGGAAGAGACCCCAACCACTACAGACCAGCCGGCCTCCCCGAGAAATACTAATGCCGCCTGTATCACTTGACGATGGTTCCTTTTTTTCTACCATCTGTGCAAGGCCATAATAAATAAAATCTTAAAATTCTGAAGCTCTGAGTGGACTAACAGACATCCTCAGCTACATTAGAAAGAAAAAGAAAAAACTTAACTGCCCTGCATTTGGAAGAAACTTCCAGAGTATATTTTTTATTTAATGAATATATTATTATCCCCATTGTAAGAGTATTTCATGAGCCTCCCCATTGTAAGGAGTATATTATTACTATTTAATGAGTATATTATTATCCCCATTCTACTCCGAGATGTTAAATGAATTGCTGAACATCCCAGGGGAGTCTACAGCACAGCTAGGAATTGAATCCAAATTTCCTGAATTCAGTCCACTTCTCTAACCATAACATCATCCTACCTGGAAAATTAGCTTGAGGACTAAAAACTACCCAACAACATTTTATATATCATGGAAAAGATAAAAATTTATCAGGCAGGTTGGCAGAAACGTTAACATTTTAAATGAAAAAATGAAAACTAATTTTCACTGAAGCTTGAAGGATGGCTCCCTTTTAAAGTACAGTAATATTAATTATATTTTAAAAGTACATGTTTATTGTTTTCTATTGAGGTAGTAGAAGCTCTGTTTCAACCGAGGTTAGGCTAGAAAAACTGGATCAAAGGCAAAACTCCCATGATTGAATTAAATTTTCCATTGTTGCCTAATAGCAAGAGTGAGTAAAAAGAGCATCAAACAGGCAGGGAAAAACTAAATTCAGAACTAACCAATGCAGACTGATGGAAACATTATGGTCGGCCTTGACACAGGCAGGTTTCTGGTCACCATGGCGACCAGATTTTGTAGCCTGGTGCTTAGCTCCACTGTAGACATGCAGAGGAGGAGCACCCCCAGGTGACCAAAAATAAAATTGCTGTCACCTAGCCACCTGCACCAATTTTGTCCAGCCCTGGATTATGGTGTTTAACAGTCTCAATGCTCATAACCTGAAGTCAAAAAGAAAGAAAAGGAAAGAACAAGCACAAATCCAAATCAAAATGAAACCAGTGATTTTTAGTTATATGTGTCCCAGAAAAGGCTACACAGCATAGAATCGATTATGCAAGTTTGATTGAGTATGCATAAAGACATGCTCAATCAAATTCAGAATGAGCCGGAGGTCAAGCGGGTAAGACCTAGCTGGCAAGAAGCGTGGTGCTGATTCGACGGGATTGCATTTCCCATTGAATCAGCGCTGTGTGGACCCTTCAGAAAGTAGGCGGTAGGCAATCGGAGGGACCTACGCAAGGTAGATTAAATACTTTGCATATCTCCCTTCAACTATCACCAAAAATCACACCCTAGCGTAGACCAGAACCCCGTCTTTGAATAGGTACCAGGCAGCTGACAGCAATCTCATTATAGCTTTTTAGTAGCACATTTAATGCAAACATATTGGTTTAAAAAAAAAAAAAAAAGGAATCTTAGAAATTCAAAATCACATTGGCCTGAACAGCCTTGAAGAAGAGCTCTCTGCAACTCGAAAGCATGTCTGTCTCCCCAGCAGAAGTTGATCCAATAACGGACATTACTTCACCCACCTTTTCTCTCGATTATCCTGGGAGCAACACAGCTACAACACTTCAATGATCAGTCCTGGTCCAACTCTGGAACCCAAAATTAAACAAATCTGCTCAAATAATTTTTTATGCCTTTCCTCAATTTTGGGGGTAAAAGTGCTTAGTAAATAGGTTTCAGATCCTTTACAGATGATTTCTGGAGACAGATCAAGTCAGTTGGTATCTGACAACTATTGATAGGATCTTGGGCTTAGAGTTCCTCTCACACTAGAGGGAACATATATATTTATAGGGTTATTAATTAAAGCTCTGAAGCAAATTTCTTTGAAGCCAGAGGGAGCCTTTCCACTGCTTTTAGTGGTCTATGGATCAGGCCTGCATTTCATATTTTGATATCTACAAAAGCAATATTCAGATTAACTGGCTACTTGAGTCGGGGCACTGTAATTAATAAATTAGGGATTTTATTTGAATGGGTGGCTATGAAAAACCTCAGCCATCTTTTTTTTTTTAATGTGGTTATGTCTTTTCTCTCATTCTCAGTAGCTTATCCAGGCTTAGTGGAATTTACTTACTAGCATGAAACTTTAGATATAATTTCCAGAGGTTAGTGAAACCCTCTACAGGGCAATTACTAGGAAGTACCATAACATGGAGAATCTGGAAGAGATCCTCCGGATGTTCCCCAGCTGAAACCACTCAGGACAGCCAAAAGGAAGTAGTGTCACCCTGCCCCTATTCCTGGCACACTGCGATCAAGCCACTACCCTGTGAAGGCATTTGAGGGCAGTGTGGGAGCCTATACAGATCACTGCAAAATGCGTGGTCTGGCCTCCAGCTGTTGCTCCCAGGGTCTGACACCCCCCAGTTTCCGGGACACGTTAGGCACCGCCCACTTCTCACCCACCCAAGTTCAAACCCGCCTCTTTGATTGAAATCCAATGAGTGTTTGAACCCCACCTCCCCAAAGCGCCCCATCCCCGGCTGCCTCCCGCCCCCTCCTGCTGGTGCCCCCTTTGGCGAAGGAAAAGCCTGCAGCCGCTCTTTCTATTATTTCTGTCCTAGGGTAAGACTGAGTGGGGGCCCTTTATTTACTCCCCTTGGCATCCTGCCTCTTCTAGGCAGCGCCGATCTGCAGCTCACACCCGGCTGCCTTCATGCTTCTTTGCATCACACACGAGCCAGCCGACACCTCGAGGCGACCCCTCCATAGCGACCTCGCTTTCTTATTGCACCAGCTGATGGCAGCATCCTTCTTCAGAAGGGGCGGCCCAGAGGTCCGCGGGAGCTGGCCCTGAAAGCACCCATCCTCCTCGGCTCTCCATGCACAGACTCGGCAACTACAAGCCAACTCCCCCTCCTTGCAAAGCGCAGCCCCTCTGCAACCGCTTATTATTCCTGGCCAAGGCGATTGGATCTAATTCCCCTAGCAAAGAATCAAGAGCAAAGGAGCTTCTGGCGCCAAAAAGCTGCAAGCCAGCCAGTGACAGTCAAAAGTGTGCAAGCAAAGGGTGAATGTGCAGGCTTAGCTAGCCTTGGGGGACAAGCGGACTGGCCCCCACTAAAGTTCAATGTATATACAAGATCATCTGCCTTTTTTTTTCTCCCCCAGCCTTTTGCAACACCCATCAGTGAAGGCCCCTCTTCTCTAGCAGTTCTCAGGGCACTGGGACAATGTGCAAAATCCCCTTGTTGCATCTCAGTCCCCCCGCAGCTGATCCAGTACCTTTAGGAAGGAGGTGTGATCGTGCAGCACCGCGGGGGAGAGACACGACATAATTTAAGGCGAAGACAAAGTTACACTAAGTTCCATTTTGCATCCTCCCCTCCCCTGTCCTGATTGCACAGTTCCGCAGATAACCAAAAGGGTGAACACCAGGGCTTCCCGGGGCAATTGGAGTATCAAGTTTGCACCTGTGGACGGTGTATTGCTCGGCTTACTCTGTGTTAGGGCGTTTGTAAAGCTAGCCTTGTGAGAAACCAGCTTGCATCTCTCCTGGACCTTTCCTGGCTCGCTTTGTTTTGTTTCCTTGCAGAGCAAAGAGCTAAAACAGAAAACCTGGTGCATGCACAGCCTGATTTTGTTTTGTCTGAGTGATTTCAGCAGCTCTAAGGAGGTGAAATATATTTCTCCGCATTTGCCATTCCTGCCCTAGATTAATGATTCTGGGCTTTGCTTTATTTTAATTGGGAGGAAGCTTATTGCCTAACTGTTAGTGTCTAAGTGAATTGCCTCCTGTTTTAACTTGTTGCTAATTTTGATTTTCTTTCAAGTCTTGGGAGAAGAGGCCTCCCAGTGGAAACACACTCAAATCTCCCCCTAAATAACAGCCCAACTGAAGCATCAGGAAGAGAATCCATTAATGTCAGATGGTCAGTAGAAACACAGACCTTGAGTTTGACTCTTTGCAGCCCTTTTTCTATCCAGATGAAGATGATTTCTATTTGTGCCGTCCAGATTCTACTTTCCCAGGGGAGGACATCTGGAAAAAGTTTGCACTGCTGTCTGCCTGTCCTCTGGCTCCCAGGAGGGCAGGACTTCAGGAGAACTTCCCAGGTGGGGCCCCAGTGCCATGGGGAGAGGTGGCTCCAGGGGGATTCCAAACCCCTGATCCTCTGGACCTAGCATCTAAACTGTGGCTGCTGCCCGCTGAGGCTGATCTTTGGGGAAGCACAGATGGAGGAGACTTGTTCAAAATGAGCTTTGGAGAGAGCAAAAACCTCAACTCCGTCATCATCCAAGATTGCATGTGGAGTGCCTTTTCTGTCCGTGAGCAGCTGGAGAGGGCAGTGAGTGAGAAAGTGCAGGGCAAAGTGGGAGCGGCAGGGACCGCTAGTGTCTCTATCACCACTGCCAGCCCTGGGGCAGCCAACAGCAGCAGCCCCGCAGAGCTCAACCATTCTGTGGCTCCTGCAGTGGTGTTCCCCTTTCCCGGCAACAGGAGCACGACAGCCCTAGCAGCGGGAGGAATAGTTGGCATCAGGGTGAATGTTAGTGGGAGCAGTCGGATCACGCCGCGGGCAGTAGCTGCCATCCAGCACAGCAGCCGCCACACAAATGCCACCAGCAGCTCAGGAGATGATGCTCTCAGGAAGTCAGGTAATTACTCCACTCATTACAGATGTGTGGGCCCAGTCACACACTTCCTCAGAGGTATTTGTACGTGCTTGGTAGCCCCAGCCTCTGTTGCAACCTTGTGGGCAGCATCACCATTACGATGCGTCTCCCGCCAGCCAAAGGCATAAACCATGGGTCGCCGCCCAGTAGTGGGACACAGATACTCAGGTATTGGGTCACGGCCTCTCTCTGCAGCGTGCCTGGGGACCCATTCTAAGCCACGCCCATAGCAGCTCTTCTCCGTGGCATGCCTGGGAACAGGTCCCCAAGTACACCCCGGAAAAAGGCCACCCTGAGCGGTCCTGCTTTGCAATGTGCCTGGGGACCCATCTCCAGGCACACCACAGAGAGGGGCTACTCCAGATGGCTTTTTTTCGGCGGAGGAGGCCACCACCACACGACTGAGGGGTTGTGGAAAAGGGGCCAGCACAGAGGTCGGCAAAGGTTGCTGCCTCCTGCCCCAGGGCCTGGTTGCAGACATAAGTGATTTTTTAACTGGCTCCTGAGAAAAAACGTTTGCAAACCAGTGGCATAGAGGGAAGCAGAGCGAATTCATTAGGGGCAGTTTGCCAAATTCAGTTCACTTGGAGTGAATGTTATTGGATGGTCAAGTCAACTAACATTAACTGGTTTTTACCATCATCCTGGTAAGGTGAGTGAGTAATGTTGTGTCTGGCTGGTGCATCTGCATGGATGTTTTGCTAGGCTGTTAACAGTGAACCAAAACAAAGGGCCATCTTTTATTTCTCTCTCTCCACACCTTCCATCCAGTAATCAAATTTAAGCTGAGGGCACATTTGCTCTACAAACTTACCTTGACATATGTTAAGTCAGCTTACAGCCACTGCAGTAATTACTCTGTTTTTTTCACATCCACGCTGGCCTCCTTCTGTCGGTGCTGTGTGTCCTCACTAGGGGTATGTCTACACTTGCAATTCAGGTCAGCTTAAGGATGCTTAAGTCGACCTACAGAACGCCGCGTCCACACCTGGCTTTCACTAAGTCGACTTCAGTGCTTCCTTAAGTCAACTTAATAACTCCCACTCTTTAGGTCGACTTAACGCTTAAGTCAACCTAAAGCCGGTGTGGACACCCTAGGTTGACTTAATTCCCTAAGTCGACCTAGGACTGGGGAGAAGGGAGCTGCAGCTCCCCCCAGGGACAAAGGAGCCACGTCTCCCTTCTGCCGGGGAGAAGAAGGAAGCCGCGGCTGCCTTCTCCCTGGGAGCCGGAGCTCCCTTCTGCAGGGCAGCTGTGTCGACCCAGCACCTGCGTTTGTGGGTGCAAGCAGTCGACTTAAGGTTTTAGTGTAGACACTGTAAGTTGACTTAGCTTTTCTAGTGTAGACATACCCTAGGAGTGCTTCCACTGACTTCAGAGGGGCAGTGTGGAGTGCTGAGATCCTGGGCTGTCAGCTCCATGTGGCGCTCTGTGCTGGGAGCCCCACTGCCGCCTGGGTTCTCAGCCCTGCCCTCTGCTGGCAGCACAGGCTCTCAGCTCCATGCCCATCCTGCTCCCGCAGACAGCCTGGCTTCAGGGCTGGGGGCAGGGAGCCTAGGACAGCTAGGCTGGGAGTGAGGAGCTTGGGGCAGCTGGGCTCCCACTGGAGCCTTCCATCCACCCAGGGAGTCCACTAGCCTTTCTCATCAATTTCACAGCTGGAGCAGGAGTGGTGACACAGCCCATATAAGTAACATGGTACCATTGCGTCGTCCTAAGTACACTGCCATAAGCCCTACACCCAGGGCCAGCCCAAATCTATAGGTGAACTAGGCGATTGCCATGGGTGCCAGGCTTTAAGGGGCACCAGATTAGATGGAAGTGAAATTTTTTTTCTGTTTTAAAAAAGAAAAATGAATATGTTCCAAAGAGGGAGCCGTCTTAGTGTAGTTCAGCCAAACAAACAAGGAGTCTGGTGGGACCTTTAAAGCATCTGATGAAGTGGGATTTTCTCCCATGAAAAGCTCGTGCAATAAATTAATTTGTTAGTCTTTAAAAGTGCCACCACTTTATAAGACACCTTGTTTATATTAATATGTTATCTCTTATAACATGGGGGGGGGGCCAAAATGATAGTTCACCTAGGGTGCCAAAATCCCTTGGGCCGGCCCTGCCTATGCCTCTCGTGGAGTTGGAGTTATGTCGGTGGAGCAGTAGCGTACCGAGGGGGTAGGGGGGCCAGGCCCCTGGGCACCAGGCTGCAGGGGGACATCGGGCCAGCCCCACACCAGGGCCAGATTAGGAGGGGGTGGGGCTGGGACCCCTCCTGCTCTGTGCAGGAATGCCTGAGTATCCCACTGCAGCATAGTAGGGCTCTTCCATGGGTGACAGCAAGTTAGACTATAGGGTAGACACTGATGTAATCAGGTTGACATTAGCTGCTCTGTGTGGAGTTACCTCTGTAATGTAGACCTGGCCTCAGTCCTATCTTTCCCCAGACCCGTCCGTACCCCATGTGGTCAAGAGGCCAAAGAAGATAAATCCATGACCTTACGTCATGCCCTCTTTCCTTGTTCCGTACATCTCAGTGAGTCAATTAAAAAAGGATTATGGAAAAGTTGGTGGCCCAATGCTTTAGTGATTGAAGAAGCCCCCTGCCTTGAGGTGCTCAGGCAGAGAGAGGAGGGGCAATTAAAATGGCAATTGAAGCGTGGGTAGAGCTGGAGAAGAACCCAGTGGTCTCGCTGGCCCCAAGTCCCAGCAACAGTACCCTGGGTCTGGCAGGGACCCAGGGCCCGGCCGCCAGGCGGATCCGGCTCCCCTGCATAGCTGGGGATCCAGGGCCTGACACGGAGCCGCTGGCAAGATCCAGCCCCGCGACAGGGCTGGAGAGCCAGGGCACGCCATGCCACCGCCACCAGCCCAATCCAGCGGTCCCGGGAATCTGGGGCCCACCGCCAGCAGGGCCGGGGATCTGGAACCCAGTGGCCCCTGCTGGCAGCCCCCACCAGGGTCAGGGCCAGAAATCCGGGGCCCAGGGGCCCCTGCTGGAAGCCTGCTGTGCCCCCCAGTGCTGGCGATCCGGGGCCCTGCCATCCAGGGCGTGGCCCATGGCAGCGGCTTGCTGCGGCTCCCGCCAGGGCTGGACCGCAAGCCAGCAGTGGTAGGGGCCCGATCCAGCCCTGGCAATACACCGGAATGCCAAGTTTGGCCAGCGAGCGTTCAGGACCCGAAAAATAAGAAGAAAGCAGCAGGATCCCAGCCACGCTTGTCCAACCTGGTGTCCGCGGGCCAGAATTCAACCTGCAGGATGCTGGGAGCAGCAGCCAGGCTGGGGAGTTTCAAATCTCCTGCTCTGAGCATACTCAGACAGAGCATGTTCAGGGCGGGAGCAGCTCTGCCATCCACCCCTGCAGTTTTGGCCAGGTAAGGGGGGAGGGGAAGGAGTGGGGGGGGAGTCGGGGAATGGGTGGGGAAGGGCCCCGGGGGGCGAGAGGATTGGGGAAGGGGCTGGGGCCGGGGCGGTCAGGGAGCTGACGGGCAGGCGGGGAAGGGACCCGGGGGGGGGGGGTGAAAGGAGTGGGGAAGTGGCCCAGGAGAGTCGGGGAGCAGGCGGGAAGGGGCTGGGGGGGGAGTCGGGGAGCTGGGGAGCTTGGGGGCTGAGATGAGTGGGGAAGAGGCCCGGGGCAGTCGGGGAGCCGACGGGCAGGCGGGGATGGGGCCCCGGCGGGTCGGGGAGCGGGCGGGGGAGAGTCAGGGATCTGGTGAGCGGGGGAGGGGGGCGCGAGAGATGGGGAAGGGGCCCGGAACTGTCAGGGAAGGAGCCGGGGGGGGGGGAGGAGAGGGGAGGGGCCCAGGACGGTCAGATAGCCAGTAGGCAGGCGAGGAAAGGGTCCAGGGGGGCAAGAGAATCGGAGGAGGGGAGGGGAGGGGAGTGGAGAGGTGTGAGAGGAGCGGGGAAGAGGCCTGGGGGGGAATGAGATGATGGGGGAGCCAGGGGGGAAGGAGCCTGGAGGGCTTGGGGGTGGGGGACTAATAGGGGGCAGCAGAGGGGCCCCCTTGGGGACAACACCAGGGAGGCCCAGTGAGGGGATCTGCCACGTGGCAACCCCCCCGCCATCTATTGCCAGTGCTCCCCATACCCCTCTGTCACCCCACCTCTGCCCTGTCCTCCCAAGCGCCCCAGCCATTCCTCCTTTGCCACCCATCCCTGGTACACTCCCCTGCCAGGGCACCCCTGCCTTTCCCACCACTCCACAGTTTCTGTGCCTTATCTAGCCAAAGTTTTCTCACTGAATCCAGGGACAAAACATCCTTTGACTTCAGTGTGACTGAAGATCAGGACCTGTATTTATTGCTTGTTCAAAAAAAAAAAAGTGAACAGTTTTTGCTTGTTGTAAACAAAATGTAGAGCCGCAAGAATATAAAATTGCCACAAAAATAATACCTTTAGCATTACTAGCACCTGTGAGGTGTATTGGCCCTGATACCCCCTCTGCCACACACATAATGTTATTAATTGTGTTGAATTGTGCCAGGTTGTGGGATGGTTTTGTGATATGGACGTATTGGGCCAGATTCACCCCTGATATAACTCAGCTGCCTTCATTAGAATGTGTCACACTTGAATCATGGTATCCTTTATCTCTGACGCAGTGGTTAAAAAAACAACAGAGTCCTGTGGCACTTTTAAACACTAACGGATTTATTTATCGCATGAGCTTTCATGGGAGAAAATCCCACGCTTTGAAGCGTCTGACGAAGTGGGATTTTCTCCCACAAAAGCTCATGCGTTAAATAAATCTGGTAGTCTTTAAAAGTGCCACAGGACTCTGTTGTTTTTCTACAATAGACTAACACGGCTCCCCCTTTGGAATTTGACGCAGTGGTTAAAGTAGGTCGTTTGGTACTGCTCATCTCTTATTGGAAAATGGCTAAGAAGTGCAGAATGCAAATATTGGTCCTATTATGTTTTTTTCTTGATCTGGTTGAACTAGGCAGCAGTGATGCTGATGGCGTAGTATTAGCTTTGCTGCAGTGTTTGACAGCACATGGGTTCACGGAGGAATTTCTCCAACATAATAGGATTGGTTTAGGCCAGGGGTCGGCAACCTTTACTATCAAAAGAGCCATTTTGCCCCCTCTTCCACTAAAGAAAAATAGTCTGGAGCCGCAAAACATAACACAGCTTATAAACTTTTAAAAGTTTTAGTCTTTTTTTAATTTTACCTGTTACAACAACAGAATACAACAAACAGAAGTGCAGTGTGCATGTGTAGGCCTACTTTGAAATAAATTAAACACTGAACTATGCAGGCCTTTTTGAGAAAGGAAGGCAGGGAAGAGAAAGGAACGCAGGGAAGAGAAAGGAAGGCAAAGAAGAAAAAGAAAAGAAAGAAAGAAGCCGAGGCCACTGGTGGCGGGGACCCAAACGCGGCCCCGGCAGGGCAGAGCAGACCCCGGCACCTGAGACCGATCCTGGCCCCGTGCTGGGAAGTCGAGGCAGCCGGCAGGTGGGAACCCGGGAGCCTGCCCCGGCCGTGGCCACCCCGCTGCCCCGGCCGCATGGGGCAGGCAGGCAGGCGCGCGCACATGCCCCGGCCCTGAGCCTGCCTGCTCCGCCCTGGGGGCAGGGAGGACCAGCCCAGAGGCCGGGAAGTCGGATCTCCGCAGCAAAGCCGCAGCCCCGGGGGTTTGGAGGGGGCGGTGGGGGCTGCCGGCCTGCGTGGGGGTCCGTCCGTCCGTGCTGTGCGGGGGTTGCGACGGCCGCTGCACAGCCACGCACCCGCGCAGCTTAGAGGGAACACTGCCCTCCACCCCTCCCCAGCCCCCACCAGTCTCCTTGTCCCCATGTCCCCATCACCCCTCTCCAGGCCTCTAACTTCATCCACCCCTCCCCAGCCCCCCACGAAGTCCCCACTCCTGCCGTGCATAGTCCCCTCCACCGCTACCCAGCCCCCAGCCAGTCTCCTTGTCCCCTCCACCCCTCTCCAGGCCTCCCTCCAGCCCCTTCCCAGCCCCCTTACCTGGCCGGAGGCTTGCAGCTGTAGGGACGGCCGGCAGAGCTGCTTCTGGGCCAGGCTGCTCCCGCCCTGAGCAAGCTCTGTCTGAGCATCCTCAGGGCGGGAGATTTGAATCTCCCCAGCCCGGCCGCAGCAGGAGTCTGCGCAGCTGAGAGGGAGCACTGGCAGGGACCCGAACACAGTCCCGGCAGGGCAGAGCAGACCCCGGCAATGGAGACCGATCCTGGCCCCGTGCTGGGAGGCCGAGGCTGTCGGGGGAGCGGGGCAGGGTCGGCTCCGGGCCGGGAAGTCGAAGCGGCCGGCGGGTGGGAGCCCGGGAGCCTGCCCCAGCCGCGGCTACCCCGCTGCCCCGGCCGCATGGGGCAGGCCGCAGCAGGGGCGGGGGCCGGGTAAATGACCTTGGTGGGCCGTAGTTTGAGGACCCCTGGTCAAGGCCGAAGGGAGCCACAACAAGGAGGCTGAAGAGCCGCATGCGGCTCCGGAGCCGCGGGTTGCCGACCCCTGGTTTAGGCATAGGTGGAGCCTCTGTCATGTTAGGCAGTAAGGCTGGTGTTGCTGCAAAATTAAAGACACGATTTCCACTTTTGATAAGGTGGCGTTGTTTCAGTCACAGGTTGGAATTGGCCGTGGCTGATGCTATCAAATACTGCAGTGACGTTAATCACTTTAAATCATTCGTGGATTCATTCTATGCTCTGTACAGTCAGTTGCCGAAGTGCTTGAGAGAGTTGGCTGAATGTTCAAGTGATCTCGAAGTCCAGCTTAATAGGATTGGACGCGTGTGTACTTGATGTACGTTAGGTTGCCTCTAGCTGCCACACTGTATGAGCTGTTTGGCAGTCATATGCAGCCCTCCATAGCCACTTCTTTAAAAAATCCACTGATTTCTCTCAAGAAGGGAAAGGTAAAGCAAAATTTGCTGGCATGGCAAAAAAAATGGGAGAATCCAGTTTAAACTTGTGTAAACGTGTAGATCCATATGGCCATCAGCAGAAACCTGACGAGAAGCCTGTTTCAAAAGTTCACTGCCCCTTTAATGTCTGTGCTTTGACCGCTTTCAGTGAGGACGCATTTCCTCCAGTGGAGCAGCTTCATATATTCTGCAACAGAACAAATTCAGCAACTGTTTAATTTTCTAGCTGCATTTTGATCAAGCGAAGTAGGTGTCATGATTGTGTGTCTGTGTGTACACACGTGCGTTCTGTACCCCAAGTTGATGGTTAAAGCGCAAATCAGGGCATTTTCTCTAACACTGATTCCTCTGGTGTGTTTATTTGGGTTGCCCTTTCATGCGTCCTCCTATTATGTGGCTTGAACATGCAGAGAACTGTCTATTCTTAGGGTTATAATTTCAATTTTGTAGAAATACCCACTTATTGTTTGGGTCTGAATGTATGCATTGTGTGTATATCTATCTCCATCTATCCGCAGATAAATTAGTGTATGTGGCCTATTTTTATTCTCAGTTCCTGCCTTGCTACTTTTAGTGCATATTTTGAATGCTTAAATACTTATAGAATGCCGCTTGCTCTGAGAATTCATACAGATATGTTGCTAGTTTTTAAATTTCAAGATCCTGTATGAATATTTTTGGGAGAGAATAGCTTATTTTCTTTATCTTACAGTTTGTATTTCTAAAGATGATGATGAAGTGGAAGAAATAGATGTTGTGACAGTAGAGAAGAAGTGCTCTTCCTCCAAGGCTGTTGCTACTCTTACTATTACTGTGCACCCAAAAAATACCACCTTGCCATCAGCGAGGACACATCCAGATGAATGGATTCTGAAGCCTTCTGCCCTGATTGATCAGCAACACAACTACGCCGCCTTTTCTCCGTACATTAAAAGCAAAGACTCCCCACCACAGAAAAAGCTAAAAAATGAGGTGCCACCTCCAATAAAACCCATAATCCAACCGAAGTCTAAGAGTTCAAGTCCTCAAAATGGAGATTCAAAGGAGAGGAAATGTCGATGGCACCAGAATAGTCTGGAACGTCAGCGGAATAAGGAACTGCGGGCTAGGTTCCTCACGTTATGGGGCCATGTCCCTGAACTGGTACAGAGCAAAAAAGCTGCAAAAATACTCATCTTGAAAAAAGCCACTGATTATATTCATTCCCTTGTGGCAGAGGAACAAATCTTATTGCTAGAAAAGGAAAAATTGCAAGCAAGACAACAGGAGTTGCTGAAAAAAATAGAACACATAGTGATTCCCTGACTTGAACCGTCACTGCCACTAGACACATTTTTGATTCTTTAAAAAATAAGTGGTGTTTTTGATGTTACAAATGTTGGTTTTACTTTCAATCCAGTCCCTGAAGTAGTTGATGATCTATATTATCCAGGTAGAGAGCATATGGATGTTCTGGCAAGGAGTTCAACAGACTTACAGACAATGAGGGACTGCTCTTGTATTGCTTAAGAATTGTAGACATTCTTTAAAAGGTGTGAGCATTTGGTGCTACTGAGGACACCTAGTTAGTTTAAAGATATTCATTCCTAATTTTTCATACTGCTTACATTCTAACAAATGTTACTTTAAGACAGGGCTCGACAAAACCCGTGCAACAGGTCACCATGGTGACCAAGGTTTGTAGCCTGGTGCCTAGCTCTGCTGTGGAAATGCAGCAGAGGAGCATCCTCTGGTGACCAAAAAGAAAACTCCTGGCACCTAGCTGGGATCCAGTTTTGTCGAGTCCTGCTTTAGGGGCTACTATTTGTTCTTCTGTGCTAAGTATCATCTACACACTTGCCTTTTGTACATGTCTTCAGTTATGAGAGGTGACTCTTGCTACCAGTATTCAACTGGAAGAAGTTCATACCTAAGTACTGTAATAACTCACTGTTTGAGGAGCATGTTTCCATTCACAAATATATTGTTAATCTCTGTTATACCAGCAATGTAAGAATTAACACAGTACATATTGTAATGTGATGCTGAGACATAACTCAATTTGATACTTATATTTTTGTATGAAAATAAATTTTGGAAGTTTTGCATAGCTATCACTTTTTAAAGTAAGAAAACTTTTGTAAAGAAATTTACTCAATATGCCTTTTTCTAGCTTGTTTCTTCCAGTTAATGTATTTGTTAATGTTTGATGCATAGAACTGGGTAAAACTACAAAGTTCTGCATTTAATTTCTTCTAACGATGTACATTTAGTGCTGCATCTTAGAGCACTTTGAAATACTTCATGGTTGTGAAATTAAATAGCAGTAATATGATGTGCACTTCACTATTCATTTTTAAATGGAGTTACTCTCTTCTATTATAAATTCTGTTACTGTTATGCCCACAAGCCATAAACAGAACCAGATTCAGGCAGGGGAGTTAGGGGCTGAAGTCCTAGGCCCTGCCCTAAAGGGGGGGATGCCACAGCCCCTGCAAATTCTGGCCCCAGCTGGCCTCAACAGCATGCTGCTGCTGCCCACCTTTGGCCAACCCGCCCAGTCCTCAGGCTGTTGGCGTGAGGGCGGAGCAGGAGTGCCATAGACTGCAGCCTCTGATCTGCCTCCCCTCTGAGCCCTCTCCAGCAGGGCCCCCGTGAATTCCCTCAGCACTGGCCGGGGCCCCAGAGCCCCTGATCCCTGCCTCCCCAGCACCGGCAAGCCAGGCACCCCACTCCCAAGCAGGCCACCACTGCAGTGGGGGG
>ML686086.1:0-21412 GCA_007922175.1 Pelusios castaneus
TACATTGTCTCATGCCAAAGCACAGGGGAAAAGAATCAACCTCCAATTATCCATAAATGTCAGCCAAGCCAAAGACAATCATCTGCTATCCAACATGTACACTGTAACCATAGGATAATAGGACTGACATGTGCAAACAGGCTCTAAGGCTATGTCTACACTTGCACTTTTAAGTCGACTTTAACTAAGTCGACTTAACTAAGTTAAGTTTTCAATGGGTTTCAATGGGGTTTTCAATGGGTTTCAACTGGTTTCAATGAGAACTGAGAGTGCTCAGGATTTTGCAGGATTGGGCCAGAATGACCAGCAAAGATCGGACATTAAGCCATGACCAGTTCCCCGGTCTCCTGGGGAGGCTTGGGCCTATAGACCACTCAGTTTCTCCCTGCAGTGTAAGTGACCATCACCCAACGCGATGATGCATGGAAACCAGCTCCATGTCTAATTGGAGCAGACAGGCCAGGATCCCACACCCATGGGCTGTTTTGCATGTCAACTCCCCAGTGACCCTGCCCTGCTGCTCTACGGGTCTATAAAACGTTTTGTTCCTCTCTCCATGGTCTATTGAGCAGTACCTGCCGGCTCAGACATACCAAGATGTTCTCCCAGGCTCAGCTCCTCTGGCTACTGGTGCTGTGGATTCCGGGTAAGAATCAGAACTAGAGGTTTACAAGCACAAAGATCCAGTGATATTTTAAAAATTCAAAAAACTGTAGCTAGACTGGCTATTAAATAAGTCATTTGTCGCAGTTATGGTTTGAATATAATGGCTGTTAACATCTTGTGTTGTATGATGCATTTTATAACATTGTTGAAAGACGCAAATGTTACTAATACAAATATTTCTCCATCTCAGTGAGGTCTTCTCTGTAATTATATATATATTTCATGTTTAATCCAGGCTCCTCTGGGCAGGTCACTATGACTCAGTCTCCAGAATCCCTCTCAGTGTCTCTAGGAGAAAAAGTCACCATCCAATGTACAGCCAGTTCTAGCATTAGCAGATACACTATCTTGGTATCAGCAGAAACCCGGACAAACTCCCAAGCTTCTTATCTATCGAAGTTCCTCTCTTGCCTCTGGGGTCCCAGCCCAGTTCAGTGGCAGTGGGTCTGGCACCGTTTACACTCTCACAATTAGCAGTGTTGAAGCTGAGGATGCAGCAGATTACTACTGTCTGCAAACAGCTAGCTTACCTCTCACTGTGATACAGACCAATACAAAAACCTCCCTATTCTGGGGGTGTGAGCGATGACTCGTGTGAAGATAAAGCATGGCTGCTGCACCCTATGTCTACACTTGGCCAAATAAGTCAACTTAGCATGTCTACACTATAAAATTAAGTCAACTTAAAGTGGACCGTGCCAAATCGACTTAGACTGTCCACACTGGATGCCTAAGTCAACTTTTAGGGGCTAGGTGGACCTGGGACTGGTCCATGGTGGCGGGGGAGCACCTCTACCAAAGTGCCAGGGGGTTCAGCATTTGCCCCATTATACCAGGGTACAATGGGGGCCGAGCAGGACAGAGACAGGGGCAGGGTATAGGAGCGGGGTGGGCACGGCTGTGTCCTGCCCTGTGGGTGGGCACGCCAGGCTCTGGCTGTGCCAGCCACCCTGGCAGGGAGGTCAGTGTGGGCGCCCTGGGAGCCCTTTAAGTCAATTTAGGGCTAATCTGCATCTACACTGGCTAAGTACCTCCACAGGTACTTTTCCCAGACCTAAGGAAGAGTTCTGTATAGCTTAAAACCTTGTCTATCTCACCAAAAGTAGTTGTTCCAGTAAAAGATATTAACTCACAGACCAGCTTGTCTCTCTCATATCCTGAGACCAATGCAGCTACAGCACTGCATATATTTTGAACTTACCAATTAATTGATCAGCACCGGACTTCTCCAAAATAGCAAAATGATCTCTCAGCCTCAGTTCGTCTTGTTGTTAGTGCTCAGGACCCAGGGTAAAAGAGCAGAACAGGAGGATGTTGGCTTGAAAGAGCAGATCTAGAAATGCGGCAGTGCGGTTTTTTATGCATTAGCTCCATCCAATGCCATCACTTTGGTATTATTTATAGCTAGCTTAGAAATTACTTTTATTTTTACATTAAATTAATAAAATTATAGAAATACAATGTAAAAAGCATAGTGATGAGCATAAGGAGATAAATGATAAAAACACAACACAGCTTATTTTTATTTTCATATATATCTAGTTGCTCATCTTATGCCTCAGTGAGACTCCAGGAAGGACAGTGTGATGACTAAGACTCCAGAAGAAAGAGCCACAATCAATTCTACAGTCTGGCCCCAACAAAAATCAGTACAGGCTTCCCTTCTTATTACTGTCTTTGTCTTGGCTGGGGTCCCTGCCTGGAGGTGTGGATGGGGTTTTATTTCAGTTCACGTTCTCATGAGAGCAGTAGTATCTGGGTTCAAGGGCAGTCGGTCTGGGAATGGTTACACGGATTTACAGTCTCACTATCAGTATGGTTGACGCACATCATAAAGAAGGTGTCAGTTTCCCTCTCCCCATGGTACAGCCCACTACCAGAACTCCCGTGGTCTCTTCAATTCCTGTGAATCAAGTGGAACAGCTGCTTTGTGCAGAGAAAGTACAGTGTCAATATGACTGCGGCAGTTCATCTGACTGCTCTACATCTGGAACTCTGTGCAAAGGGCTGGGCTCTGCTAGCTGAGCCTGCTGGGAATGGAGCTGGAGGAAAGAAGGAAAACCGTAGCCGTGGGTTGTAGGGAACTGTCCAGCGTAGAAGATAGAGTGGAGGGTCAAATATGGTTCTCCATTTGGCTTTCCTATAGTTCTTTGCATTCAACCTCAACTGGTCAGCAGGAGTTCTATGGGATAATGCAAATGATAAAATGTATCTGCAACTCCAGGTAGATGGTGTTGTTACTGACGTCCTATACCGAAATAAAATAAATGCATATTAAAGGAATAAATCAGATGGAAGATGAATCCTCCATTGCACTGGAGGGGAAACTGTCACAGGAATCTAACTTATAAAAGTAAAATTCCAAAGGGGTAGCCGTGTTAGTCTATTGTAGAAAGATAACAGAGTCCTGTGGCACTTTTAAAGACTAACAGATTTATTTATCGCATGAGCTTTCGTGGGAGAAAATCCCACTTCGTGCCACAGGACTCTGTTGTCTTTATAAAAGTAAAACATCTTTTCTATTTAACACCCAAGGCCGACATTTGCATACCTGGCTGCCTAAAGCGATGCTACTAAGTCTATATGGAAGCAGCTAAAAAAAAGCAGCTTGATTTTCAGAGATGCTGAAATTGTCCTAACAATCAACAGAGTCCTGTGGCACTTTTAAAGACTAACAGATTTATTTATCGCATGAGCTTTCGTGGGAGAAAATCCCACTTCGTCAGACGCTTCCTAAAAATCAGTGAGGGATGAAGGTGCCTGGCCCACCTGAAAATCAGGCCATTTTCAAGGTGCAAGGTGCCTAAATATGGTGCCTAAATATGGATTTAGATCCTGGGTTTCAATTTTTTCTCCCAAAACAAAACATATTGAAATAACCACCACCAAGTGGAGGATGTGCTCATGTGGTAACCACTTCCATTCAAGTCTTTGAAAATGCTGACTGCAAGGTCTTGTTGACACATTTGTGGACCCTGGCAGAGACAGTGGGAGTTGCTCCTGGAACCAAGAGACTTGACCTCTGGGTGGAAGCTGAGGCCCATGGACTACTGAACTGAGGCACATTCAATGACCTAGAAAAGAAGGGCATGCCCAAACAAGCTTTGAGTCTTAAATTCTCTCTGTATATTCAGTGACAGATGTTCCCACAGAATCTGGCAATATCATCATTAAAACAACCATACGAAGCCCGTAAGCAGACCTGTAATTTTTCCAAGCATTGTGTAGAGCTGAGCTAATTAACTAACTTTCTAACCACCCACCCAGGAAACTGTTCTCTGGATAAACACCATTTAAACCACTGCAACTAAGCCAGGACAGGTACAGATGTCTAGTGACACAGAGCCTGGATACTCTGAGCTTAGGAACTAACTGAGCACAGCCCTGGACTCGACTGGGAATAGCTGCAGGATGCTCTGGACACATTTATTACAAAGACCATTCTCTGCCTGACTCATCTGGGCATCCCTTACTGCCAGAAATGGGAACTGTCTCACCAGATTGCAGGCTGTATGTGGCCCTGTGCCTGCAGAGGGAATGGACATTTACACAGAGATGCTGCTTTGCATATTTCCCCCAAGTGACAGTTCCCAGCTGTTCAGAGCAGATATAAACAAATTACTTTGACATTTTGTGTTTCTGAGCTCGGTATCTGTCACTCCAGACGTCTCAAGATGAGCTCTCAGACTCAGGTTCTCTGGCTCCTTGTACTCTTCATTCAGGGTAAGAGCAACGGGGGAAATTAGCTTAAAAGAAAGTTATAATGCTCAGAATTTCCTTTCCCAAGCAACCATTCCCACTGGCTTTTATGGTGTTAGTGAAGGAGAGTTACAAGAGAGTCACTTAAAGATGCAGCTTGGTAGTTACTTAAAAAATTCTGAGGTTTGAATATTTATATTTCTTTTTCTTTCAAATGTTTTTCTCTCACCCAGACTGCAGCGGGCAGATTGTGCTGACTCAGACTCCGGAATCCCTGGCAGTGGTTCCAGGAGACACGGTCACTATCCGCTGCAAAGCCAGTTCCAATAGTTATAGCAATATGGCCTGGTACCACCAGAAATCAGGACAAGCTCCTAAACTCCTTATCCACAGCGCTTCCACCCGCCCCTCCGGGATCCCAGACCGGTTCAGTGGCAGTGGGTCGGGCACTGACTTCACGTTTACAATCAGCCGGGTTGAAGCTGAAGACGCTGGAGATTATTCCTGCCAGCAACATACCAGCTACCCTCTCACACAGTGACACAGACAAGCACAAAAACCTCCCTGCTCTGTTCAGTTTCAGATGTTCACTCAGTTGTTTCAGCTGCTTCCTGGTGTGAGTGGTTCTGCTGCCCTGCAGTGGGGTGGAGGGGTGTGTCAGGTTTGAGTCTCCTCCCTCCTCCCTCCAGAACTTCTGGTCCTTCCAATCACTCACACCATGTGCTCAGCACAGTTTACTCAATAACTCTTCCCCTACACCAGCCTAACATGCATTTCGTTTTCTGGGCTGCATCCAACTTCCTACCGACAGCCAACTACAATCCTAGCACATTGGCACCGAGCTGAGAAAGTGCACAGAGAACTACACTCTGACTTTATAAAGCAGCCAGAGGGACAATTGCAGTAGCCTAACCCAATGGTTCCCAATCCTGGGGTCCCGGACCCCATTGAAGGATACGAAAGATCACTGAGAGCCCATGAGGTTTCAGTAAGGTTGAGGTTATTTAGCACCCCAACCTCCACACCAGCTGAAGTGTAGGTGCACCCTCTCCAGCCTTGCATTCACCAGGTGCCTGGCCAGAGAGGAGCAGCCCCACACCGGTGGGGGTCTGGAGCAGTCCCAGCCAATCCCCCAGGGCCCAGCTCCATTACACTCAGTCCATAAAGGATGGGAGGAGGCCGTGGTGGCCGCACTAAGAAAGGCTCAGCTTCTGTTCAGGTGAAGAGTTGTTTATTATTAATTATTACTATTATTTATGTAACAGTGACAACAGAGTCTTGTGGCACTTTTAAAGACTAACAGTCTTTATATATATATATATATATATATAGTCTATATATATATAGTCTTTAAAAGTGCCACAAGACTCTGTTGTCTTTCTACAATAGACTAACACGGCTACCCCTTTGGAATTATGTAACAGTGTTATTATTACACAAGGTTTATGTGTGTTTATGACCAATGGGGAGGGGGGCATGTTTTATCTAGGGTTAACTAGTGGGGCTTTCACATAAAAGAGTGAGAAACTTGGAAGGAATCAGACGAAAAACTTCTGTATGATGACTCAGCCTCTTATCTAGCAAACCACGGTTACTGAAGCAACTCCCCTTTCCCAGCCAAAACCCCTCCGCAGGGTCGGGACTCTGATATTGGCTACAGTGGCAAAAATGGATCCCCAGGGACTCCTCCCCAGGGCCCACGGAGCAGGGTTATATGACGTGGTGGTAAAAACACCCCAGCCCACCTAAGCCATTTCTACCCTGCAGCTTTTGGAAGTGTGGTCGTCACTGGATGGCACCCAGGTTGAATTGGGGGTCCCATCATTGCCAGCACGGGGGCCCTTAGTGCTGGGATATGGGAGTGAGAGCAGCAGAGGGAGGAACACGACCATTGTTATAACTGAGTTGCGGTCCCTCACTCTCCAACACCAGCCAATCCTACGTGCCTAGGAGGAAGATGCAAGAGACCCTTCAGCCATAGTTGGGGCAGCCTGACTCCAGAGAACATTTCTTCCATACCCTTCTTCTCCCCAGAATCCAAAAAAACACTTGTTGGGCAAGCAGGTTCTAAAGCCAAGCAAGTGGGATCCCCCAATCACTAAATAGCCGATGTGTTCATGCAGAGGCTGCAGGCCTTGAGGCCCTGACAGACACATCCCAGAGGGCAAATGTTGATACACTTCTTGCTTTTCTCCGAAAACACAGACCCCTCCTGGCTTAGTCATGCTAAGCTGTACAGGCCCGCAGAAAAGTCCTGCTGGCTCTGAGGTAGTGGTCCCTGGCTTTTTCCAGTAAAACTGGTGCATCAAAATCTCCCTGACCACTCTTCTCAGCATTTCCTACTGGCTAGCTTACACACGGCCTGCTCAAACGTGCTGGATATTGTGAATCTCCTTCTTACGCACCTAAAACTTTACCCATGCATTGTATAGAGTGCCCAAGAGCATTAAACAGCACTGAGGATTCCCCTGGACAGCAGACACCTAAACGTTAGTAGTTGTGATATGCTAACACTATGGATTTAGCCCTTATTCACACAAAGCAAAAACACGCCTCGTCACGAGTGCTGCTTTCCCTTTAGTCAGTCTGCGAGGGGTCCCTGCTTCAAAGCAGAGAGCTAAACCTAACCCCTGCATCAACTCATCCATGTCATTATACTTGGACCCACTCAACACAGCTACAGGCTTCCACACCCACTTTCCCCAAACGGGCCAACAAGTTTCCCAAAAAAACAGTGTTGTCTTTGCCCAGTGCAGGTGACATTATAGCCATCCCTGACCAGGTGCAATCTGAGAGTCAGCCATCCTACATTAGTAATTAAAAGTCTCTCGTTGGCTCACAAGAGCACAGCAAAAGACAGTCTAATTATCAAAGGTGCTGGGCACCCACTGCATCTAATCATTGATGTTGGGCAGGCAGGTGTTCAGCAGATCTGCAAATGAAGCCAAATGTTATTTAGCTCTTTTATAACTACAGCTCTCAGGCGATTAGACCCTCATGAACGTCACAATGGCTATGTCTACACTTGTAAATTTAAGTCGACTTTAGCTAAGTCGACTTAACTAAGTTCACTTAAAGTCGACTTAGTTAAGTTAACTTAGCATGTGTACACCTGGGGGAAGGGAGCCATGGTTCGCGGACAAGGGAGCCCCAGAGGCTACCCTGTCCTGGGACTCGCCAGCGGCTGTCTTCCCCACCACTCCCCGAACAGGGGAACCTCTGGCGATCCCCTGTCCACCGAGCACCAGTGGCTGTCTTCTTGGGCGCTCCCTGGACAGAGGAACCTCCAAGGGGGAGCCCCAGTAGGTCCCTTCTTGCCCAGACCCACTCAGGTCCCAGGGAGAAGGGAGTGCAGGGCTCCCTTCTTGCCGGGACCTGCGGGTCCCGGCAAGAAAGGAGCTGCGGGTTCCTTCTGCCGGGGACCGCAGCTCCCTTCTCAGTGGGGAGCCAAGGCTCTGTTTACACTTGAAAATTAAGTCGACTGGTTAAGTCGACTTAACAAGGTTGACTTTAAGTTGACTTAACAGTGTCGACTTAACTTTTTAAGTGTGGACATAGCCTTAAAGAGATAGCCTGTTTTAGGCATATGGGTTATACTAACATCCCCTTACAGCAGAAATGGGTTATACACCAACCTGGCTCCATCCCCGCTTAGACTGCCATGCCTGATTCTACGTTGTCAAGTCCTTGTTAAGATCTGACTCTTCTGGGCCAGGTCCTGGCGAGGTTCTGTCCCTTTAAAGATAACAGCAGTGGAAGTTCCATGGCTCTGGAAGGGACTAACCAGCCCTAGTTCTCCTGTATTTAGGAGCTTCTTCTCCAAATGTTGCTAGCATGGGCAGGTGGGAGGATCTCAGCCCATCCATTCCACTAGGCTCCAGCTCTGGGCCCTGCCTGAGCTTCAGTGAGGCAGAGTTATTGAGAACTGCCCTCTCAGGAGACCACAGTGGGTTCAGTATAAGGGAATCAGGAATGCAATGTGGTGTATAAATAGCACAGGATCAGGGCCACCTACTCCTGAGCTAGAGTAGCCCCACAATGTTTCATTCTAATAGGGGGCTCAGTCCCACCTGCAGCTCCACACACATACCCCAAGGGGCTTTATCAGATAACAGCAATGGACAGAGGGAGAGCAAGCTGGAGGCTTCCCCTACTCTGCTCCCACAATGCCTTGGGGCACCTACCATGTCATGGGGGTGGTGAGTGTAGGGACACAGACAGAGCAGGAGCCTTACACACTGATGACCTATTTCAACCTCTCTGTGTTGCGCACACTCGCCAAATCTGCGCATGCTCATGCCTTGGGTGTGCTCATCCCAGACATCAAGTAAACGTGGCTATGTGAGCCCATGAAGTCTTTGAGACCAGCCACCATTCCAGGGGTGGAACTTCTGCTTTCTTGAAAACTCTGGCTGCTTCACCATCTGAATCATGCAAATATATTAAAGTCGTTGCATCCAATAATGGCTATGCTATACTGAAACCACCAGCTCAGTTATTTCAAAACTCTTCCCTGGCATTACTCGCTTCTTATTTACATAACTGGGCTCTTTTTGCATATGCACACATGTCCGTTGTTCCCTCCCTGAGCTGCTGAACACATAAATGGTTTCATTTCTACTACATGCCTTACTGACAAGCATTTCCAACCACAGAGACGCAAGATGATCTCAAAGACTCCCCTTCTCTGGCTGCTGCTTTTCTGGATTCATGGTAAGAACAGACAAGTGTTGAAAGGGCTAATAAGAAATGAGATAAACCATCCAATGCTTTATTTAGTTAAATACTAGTTCCCGGTATATTTTCTAGTTCACTTCTACTGTTCATTTTGCAAGTGTTCCAATGTAAAGTTTTGAATCAGTCCCATAACCCTAACCCTATCAATTTTCATTCTGTCTCTCCCCAGGCTCCAGTGGGCAGATTGTGGTGACTCAGACTCCAGAATCTCTCTCAGTGTCCGTGGGAGAGACAGTCACTATCAAATGCAAAGCCAGCGCGAGCCTTAGCAACTACATCGCTTGGTACCAACAGAAATCGGGACAAGCTCCCAAACTTCTTATCTATTACGCCAGCAATCGTTACACGGGTGTCCCAGACCGGTTCAGTGGCAGTGGGTCAGGCACTGATTACACGTTCACCATCAGCAGGGTCGAAGCTGACGATGCTGGAGATTATTACTGCCAGCATAGCAGCACCCCTCTCACACAGTGACACAGACCAATACAATAACCTCCCTGCTCTATGAAGCATGCAGCATAGTAGACACTAATACACACAACTAGCCCCACAGTCAAGTTTTCAAACGTTCTGCCAAAAGAGAATTAGAAGGAAAACTTTCCCCATTCACTTACATAAGCTAACACTCTAGCACTGTATTGCTATCCTTACAGTTTAGCTATGCAGTGAAGTTCGTTAGTTACGGGTGAATCCCACAATGGTGTTTCTAATTTATTCCTTTTTTTTTAAATGTCAAACATTAAGCATGAATTTTCTGTGTTTATAATCCTTGTTGTTTGGATAATGACAACATCCCTGTTCTGTATTTTATCCTAAATTACTAATATGCACACTCAGCCTTCATTCCATTTTATTATGATTCTTTACCTTAATGTAGCACTTAAGAGCTCCCAGACCAGGATCCCATCATATTAGATGCTCTCCAAACACAGAACAAATAGATGGTCCCACCCCAATGAGTTGACAATCTAAAATGTAGTCTTTGTCTAGGAATCAAATCATTAATCCCAAAGAAATTAATGGAAATTAAGGTTGTTCTCAGATATTCCAAAACACAGGAAATAATAAATGTAACATGTTCATGCAACACAGCATCCATACAATTAAATGTTTACCACATTATATATATATTAAGGCACTAATACAAATCCACAGGCCAAAATTATGCAGATTAGGTGTTGGTCATCATAGAAGGCACCAATACTTTCTCAATAGAAGAAAAAACATCTTCTCATGGTCTGGCTTATGGAGGAAAGCTCCCTGCTCAACACCTTTCTCACACATTATACAATAC
Organism: Pelusios castaneus; assembly: GCA_007922175.1. Taxonomy (NCBI): domain Eukaryota; kingdom Metazoa; phylum Chordata; order Testudines; family Pelomedusidae; genus Pelusios; species Pelusios castaneus. The sequence continues at coordinate 10,397 of ML686086.1, forward strand.
AGATATAGATATATACATATGTATTGTTGATGGAGAATCCACTAGTAACCTTACCTCTTCTTTTTATTTTATGTCGATCCATTGTTTTTGAAAGGCCGAGGAGACCATCATGATCATCTCAATTGATCTCTGCTTAACACCAACTATGGAACCAACCCAATAAATCATGTCTCAAACTTAGAACTGCTGTTTGAGCAATAGCATCTTATCTAGAAAGCTCTTTAGTCTTCATTTAAAAGGTAAAAGATTTACTTGTACACCTAGGGTGCATCTACACTAGTAAATTAAGTTGCCTTAAGCAGTCTTAAATTGACTTAATTTACTCTGCGTCCACACTGGCATTTCCTTAAGTTGACTTTATTAAACCTAGTTTAAAGTCGACTTTAATGCTTAAGTCAACTTCTTAAGTCGACTTAAGCAGTGTGGATGCCTTAAGTCAACTTAGTCCCTTTTTGCCAGGACCCGCGGGGGACCCAGGCAGAGGGGAGCTGCTGGCTTCCTTCTCCCTGGGACTACTCGGTCCCGGCTAGAAGGGCTCCCTTCTGCCCGGGCTCTGAGCAGTCCCGACCAGAAGGGAGCCGAGCGGTCCGGGGCTTGCTGGCTCTCCCTGGACCTAACTAGTTGACTTAGAGAGTCTAATATAGACTCTCTAAGTCGAGTTAGTAAGACCCACCTTAAGTCGACTTAGGAGTCCTATGTGGACTTTCTAAGTCAACTTAATAAGGTCGACTTAAAGCCGACTTATTAAAGTCGACTTATTTAAGTCGACCTAAATCCCTAAGTGTAGACATAGCCTAGCTAGTTAGGCAGAGCACACAGGTCAGTTTGGATCATGAGAGCAGGCAAAGGTTGCTGGTAAGTCTCTGTCTAGTCCCTGGTTTGTAACTCACTAATTGCTTTTGGGGCTTTCCCTGCGACTGGCACTGGATGAAGGAAGCAGGAAGAGGCCAATCCCTGGGTTTCAGCGTTTGAGCTCTTGAACAATTTCATGGCGGCACGCCAGCATAACCAACAATACAGTAAAACCCTATTTATCCAACCCTCCCTTCACCAGCTCTCTGCATTTTCCAAACAACCAGGACTGCAACGCCCAAAGCGGACAGTCTCTCCTGTGGCAACAAGATGGGGATGCAGCATCGCCTTTTCCCATTCCGGTTTATCAGGATTTTTGATGATCGATTTGGCCTCAGTCCTAGTTAGAACAGATGAATGGAGTTCTGCTGTACATGCAAGATTCCCAAGCACACTGCTTCCTCGAGCGCACTGTACATTGAAGATGAACTGCTTGGGGACTTGACTGAGAAGCCCTGGGGGACTGGAGTTCTCTAGAATGGTCTTCATTCAAAGCACCAAACTGTGCACAAGGTGGCCTGGGTTCCCTATGTAACAAATGGGGAATTGAAACACAGAGATTAAGTGATTTGTCCCAGATCACACAAGGGCTATGTCTACACTTGCACTTTTAAGTTGACTTTAACTAAGTCGACTTAGTGTGTCTACACTTAAAATTAAAGTCGATTTAAGGGGGAACTTACAAAGTCGACCTAGAGCGTCCACACTGGATGCTCTAGGTCGACTTTGTGGGGCTAGGGGGACCTTGGGCAGGTCCACGGTGGCAGGAGGGGGGCACCCCTTGTGTGCAATGGGGCAAAGAGGGACAGGGACCCTGGCAGGGCAGCGCCCTGTGTGTGATGCTGTCTGGATTTAGGGAAGCATTTATGATATTATTTTCTATGGATATCTCATAAATGCTATAATCCAAAGGAACTATGTCATGTTTGGTATCAATAGAAAGGTAGTAATTTCCTGGGAATGATTATATAGTTTATGTCTAGGAATTCTATTTCGATTAGAAGTTAGGAATTCGGTGTTCTATCTATACTTTAACTTGTGTGATTTTATGGGAACGCCCCAGACAGGATGTCACCAACCATTGTCTCCTTAATGTTTAGGAATTTTCCAGGTAGAATGGTCCCAGGGAGTAAACTGATGAGCCATTAAGGACACAATGCTTGTATTCCTTATGCAAGCTTAAGTCGACTTAATTTACCAGTGTAGACGCAGCCAAGGAGACTATGGCAGAGCTGGGAACTGAATCCAGATTTTTTAAGCACCAGCCTAATAACTTAACAAGCCCAGCCTTCCTTCCTTAATAAGGGCCCATTTGTCATCTGCCCACTACATGGGTCTTCTGGTGCATGATGAGATAATACCTCAGGGTTACTATGACAGAGGATATAAATGCCTCCCTTGCCTGAACTCTGCCCAGGGTGTAAATATCACCAGGCCTGGCTGCACTGTTGTAGTTTGAAAGGCCTTATTTTCGAAAATTGCTGCGCGGCATCAGTAGGCTCTTGTAACATGATGGGAGCTCAAAAGGGGCACAAATATGAGAGGGGAAGGAACCATCAGGCCATATTCACCACACTCCCTAGGGAAAGCTCCCACTCCTGCCGGGCACACTCGTCTCGTGGGTTAAATAATGTGAACAGCTCTGCTGTTGGGCAGTAGATGGCAATGTTATGACACAACATTGCAGGACTGGAGAGTCCAGGCCAAACAGGCCAGCTGGACCTTCACAGGTTCACTCCTACAAGTTAAAACCTAATTAAAGAGGAAAGACAGTAAAGGGTACGTCGACACTGGCAAGTTAGGTCGACTTAAGGATGCTTAAGTTGACCTAAGCAAAGCCGCGTCCACACTGGGTTTTTATTAAGTCTACTTACGCATTTCCTTAAGTCGATTTAAAAAAAGCTTAAGTCAACTTAATAACACCACCTCTTTAGGTCGACTTAAGGCCAGCGTAGACAGGGATTAGTGCTAGGTTGACTTTATTAAGTTAACTTAAAGCCAGTATAATGGCTATCTCTGCTGTTAAGTCAACTTAACAAGGTCGACTTAAAGTGTAGCCAATTCGTTAAGTCAACTTAACAAAGTCAACTTAACTTTTCAAGTGTAGACATAGCCTAAGTGAGTAACTGTCTTCCCTAAGCACAGTATTAAACACACACCTATACAGCCAGACTGGCAGCTCCTTATCCCCACAGCTAAGCTTTTGCACGATCAGTCCCAGTGAAATAAATGGATCACCTATAAGAATAACTGCTCCCTAAAGGAGTAAAAAGCTCACTAAATCGTTATAGGTGGCTTGTGTTTAAATATAGGCAAACATGGAAATGTATTGAAATCTGCAGCCTGCTTTGCCCATTGATAATGTCTCCTCATTAAATAATAAATCCGTCACTGTAACTACCGTATACCACGCTAGCCACAATCTGACCACTTGAACACTAGAATAGTGAGTAACTATGGATAGTTCTTGCATGCAACCATGGCACGAAACAGACAATTCAAAGCTTTCATAACACCGTTCCTGGGGCTATAATCCTGGCAGCTTCCAGGATCTGATCTCTTTGCATATTCACATAAGTGATTTTCCACTTCTGTGCACTTACAAATGTGTCGATTTCCATTTTGTGCTCATTGACAGGCTTTTCCAAACAAAGGTAAGATTTTTTACGTTAATTTATTAAAGATATTGTATTGTAAGGTAATTTCTACTCATTATATGATATTTAAATTGTGTTTCAGTGTAAATCTTGAATAATTTTAGTACCACTCTCCCATTCACTGCAATTGTATCTCTGTCAAACTTTTTTTCTATGGTTAGATTCCAATGAGCAGAAAGTGCTGACTCAGACACCAGAATCCTGGGCAGTGTTTCCAGGAGATTCAGCCACTGTTTACTGCAAAGCTAATGTGAGCTCCAGTGACAATTTAGCTTTATACCAAAAGCAACCAGAACAAGTTCCTGGGTTTCTCATCCACAATCCTGTCATCCTCATCTCTGTGGTCCCAGCCCAGTTTATGGCAGTAGCTCTGGCAATGCATGCATTGATTATGCTCTGACTGTATGTCAGCATAGCTGACACAGATGAATTGCTGGAGAATATGTAGACTGATATCTTGGTAGCAGCTGTTCTCCGAACAGCCTATACTTCCATGTGCATTATCACTCTTTTACCCCATATGTCATATGTCTTCTCTGACTATGAGAAATTCATGCAGTGGAAAAACTACCAGGGGAGACTGAACACCCAAGGTTAATATTAACCTTTACATCACACTGGGGGGTGGGGGGGAAGCGAGATTCATTAATATATCTAAAGCAAAAATGATTGTTGTGAGCTGTGCAATGACTGGACTCTCCCAGTGATACCACTAATGCAAAAACCTCCCAGAGAATTTGCCATATTTTAGTCCAGCTAACCCTCCCTTCCACAGCTGGCCACCTCTGCAGCTGGTGCCAGAAATCATGGCTCCCAGTCATTTCTGGATGGTTAGCGGTGCTAGCGCCATATATTCCTGGGGGTTTTGTGGGTAAAAGGATTACACTGTGTCTAACCCCTGCAGGTGAGGGCTCCTAGCTCACCCTCATCCATGCACACCAGTGGAGCCATCAGCAACAGTTTGTCTCAAAGTAAGGTCAGAAGAACCTGCACAGGACATCAACCCAACTATCTCCTTGGACAAAGACACTGGGGACAATCCAGGGATATTTTCATGATGGGGAGACTAACTGAAAGGTAAACTGAGATAAAGGGGCCTGAAAACTGCTGTTAAAATGGCCAGGAAAGAAATGCAAGATCATGGGGAATCTGATCCTTGTTATGTCGTCTTTTGAATGATGAACCTGAGAAAAGAAAATCCTCCCATACAGCAGAAAGGAATCTGCCAACATAACTCACTTCAGATAGTATCTCAGTGCCCCTTGAAATCAAAGGATGTTTGGGGGGGAAACAAAAAACCTCAGGTGATAAAATTCTGGACCTCAGTCCCCAAGTTTTCCTGATGTAGCTAATGTAGAGTGAGGAGCAGTTGATCATGAGTAACTGTGATAAAACTATGCTTTTAGCAAATACTCCATTGTCATTCACACACATTCTTAAGACAACAGAGTCTTGTGGCACTTTTAAAGACTAACAGATTTATTAATCGCATGAGCTTTCGTGGGAGAAAATCCCACTTCTTCAAAGCGTCTGACGAAGTGGGATTTTCTTCCACGAAAGCTCATGCGATTAATAAATCTGTTAGTCTTTAAAAGTGCCACAAGACTCCGTTGTCTTTCTACAATAGACTAACACGGCTACCCCTTTGGAAATTGACTACATATTCTTAAATCACTTTAAATATGGGATTCTTCACATTTAGTGCACACTGATAACTAATCGATGAGATCGGACTGAATCCCCCATCAGTGCTAAACGGTGGCCCCGACATACAAAATACTCTATTTCTTTATCAAATAATCTCAGCCCAGACACCTCTGACATTCTGCCTATGAGAAATCATTTCTCTTTACGTAATAACCACAACCATTCTGATGCAAACAAATCATTTCTCCGAGTGACAACATAGTTCCACTGGACTGAACTGCTATAAATATTTTGTTTTACATGTTAAGTTTCATTTAACAGCATCAGTAGCTTCAAGATGATCTCACAGGTCCAGATCGTCTTCTTGTTAGTTCTCTGGATCCAGGGTAAGACTCCAGATATTTGGACAGTGGCTTAAGGAAACAAGACATGATTGTTCCATAAGAAAGTCTCAGTATATGATATTTGTTCTGTATTAACCCAGTGACATTCATTGGTTATTATTTATGTTCATTTTAAATTTATTCATGGCCATTTATAATACATTAAAAAAGCAATAGCAATGCCATTTAAATAATGTGTAAATTAATAATGTACATAATGATTCCGGGCAAAACTAAGTTTTTTATTTTTAGGGTTTTTTTTATTTAGAGTTTTTTATATCTTATTTTATATTCAGATTCCAGCGGGCAGATTGTGATGACTCAGACTCCAGAATCCCTGGCGGCATCTCCAGGGGACAGAGTCACCATCAACTGCAAAGCCAGTTCCAGTTCGGATACCCGATTGGCCTGGTACCAGCAGAAATCAGGACAAGCTCCTAAGCTCCTTATCCACAGCGTTTCCACCCGACCCTCCGGGATCCCAGACCGGTTCAGCGGCAGTGGGTCGAGCACTGATTTCACATTCACCATCAGCAGGGTTGAAGCAGACAATGCTGGAGATTATTACTGCCAGCAGTTCCCCTCTCACAGTGACACAGACCAGCACAAAAACCTCCCTGCTCTCTTCAGTTTCAAATGCTCACTCTGTGTTTCAGCTGCTTCCGTGCATCATTGTGTCTGCTGTCCTGCAAGGGGACAGCTGAGTGTGTCAGACTTAGGTCCCCTCCCTCCACACTGAAGAACTTCTGGCCCTTTCGGGTGTTCACCCTGTGAGCTCAGCACTGGGAAAGCAATAAACACTCGAAAGGATAGACTCTGCACACCGAGTACCCGACTGTAGACCAGTATCAGCATGGAGACTGTAGTTTAAGGGATTCTTTGATTATTATGGTGGGCCAGCTCTGCTGCAGTTAAGATTGAGCTGTGCTTTCTCAGCTCTTTGGCTATGTCTCCACTACAAAAATTTAGGTCGACTTTGTTAAGTCGACCTAATAAGGTTGATTTTAACTTGACCTAAAGTCGACCTTATTAGGTTGACTTAACAAAGTACTTCTCCTGAATGGGGACTTAGTAAGTTAACCTAACTGCCCTTAGGTCAACCTAATAAAGTGGACTTAAGTGTCCACACTGTGCTTAGGTCAACCTAAGGAGTCGACCTAAGGGTTAGGTCGACCTAACCGGCTGTTCTTACTAAGTCGACTTAAGGAATTTCTTAAGTCAACTTAATGAAAGCCTGTGTGGACAGGGACTAAGTTAGGTCAACTTAAGCCTCCTTAGACATAGCTAGACATAGACATAGCTTTAGTGAATGAACAAACAGCTGGCTCAGAGAACATGTTGTTGATCTGGTCTCACACTGCTCTGGGCTTCAGCTCCCCAGTGTGTTGGGACTTCAGTCTCCCCTGGCTCCAGCTGTAGGGCTTCAGCTCTGTGCTTCAGCCCAGGGTGGCTTTACCAGGACCAAGGTCAAGAGGCCAGGAGAAGGGTTAGCTTAGGGTGTGAGGCCATGAAAAGACACTCAGGGCAATGGGAATAGGAGCTGCAGGGGTGGGAAGATGGTGGCAGCCAGGGAGGATCTGTGAGGTGTGGGAGAAGCAGAAGAGGACAGAGGTGATGGGTGGAAGTCCAGTGGAAGCAGTGGGATCAGGGACACAAACACAATTGTACATTATTTTTATTACAGTGTTCACAAAAATACACCACATCAATATATTACAATGATTTGGACGTGTCTATGTGTATATTTATTTGTTTTTCCTAAAGTTAATTAAATATTTTAGGAAAATTTGTCAGAGAGGCCACCAGAAAGAGTTGGTAGCTGTACTCCGAGGCCACCAATTATTTGTTGTGCGAATCCCTGGCATAGACCTTACAAAGAATGTAATCAAAAGACACTGTTAGCAAGACAAGATCTGTCACCACATTTTAGGTTCTATTCTATTCTCCTCCTTTTTCTCTTGCCTGTCTTGGCCATCTTTTACATTTTCACTCCTTTGGGGTAGGCATCCTGCCTTTATTCGGTTTGGAGAGTCTCTACCCGAAGGAAGGATTGCAAGAAACATTAACAACAAATAAAAACATCTCACTTCAATCTGTTAATGGAGATATTTTATACAAGGTACCACACTTGACCTAAACCAGAGTCATCACTACCAGTCTTCAAAGTGGAAGGAGACAGAGCACTGAAGGCCATGCAGAGGCACATAGGTGAATTCCCACTGGAAATTTCCACCTTTCATCCCTATCACTCTGCTATGCTGGGGAAACTGAACATTTTATCTTGTGTCTCTTTAACAATACATACACATTAAAGGATAAACATAGCTGATTCTAAAAAGGAATCATCTGATTAGAAAGATGCCAAGCTAAAAATGAAAGGACTTCCATGACCTCTCTCAGGATGATGTAATTTTTCTGGTTATGGTTGGCTAATTTCTTCTTAAAATAATGGCCCCTCAGACTCTACCCTGAAACTAAGAGGCAATTTACACAGCTTCATCCTTTTGAATTTTCATTCCTGTGTGCCATTTCCATATTGTTCTGAACAGGGATTATAAATCTATTGAGTTGTGGTTTAGATTTTATTGCAGGGCTGAGAGTTTCTTGTCACCCAGAATCAGAGAAGATTAGGACTGGAAGGAATCTCAGGAGGTCATCTAGTCCAACCCTCCTAAAGCAGGACCAACCCAACCAAATCATCCCAACTAGGGCTGTATTAAGCCAGGCCTTGAGAACCCCTTAGGATGGAGATTCCACCATCTCCCGAGTTAACTCATTCCAGTGCTTCACCGCCTCACCTGGTGAAACAGAGAGTCACAATTATTCCACACACACTGCTTTTCTTGATGATGATTGTTTCTCTGGGTTCAGGGTAAGAACAAATAAAAATCTGAAGTCTGAAGGTACTTGGGTTGGTTTATCTGGTGTGGAAAATAATTCTTGGTGCGTTGGTTCCTAGTACATTTTATCAAGTGAAATGTAGATTTTTAAAAAGTTGTGACAGCCACAGATATTTGTGTTTCTAGACACCAGTGGAGAGATTGTAATGACTCATTTTCCAGGACAGCTGCCAGTCGTGTAGGAAAAATCTTTACAATCACTTGCAAACCCCATTCAGGGACTACCAATGACATCGCCTGGTATCAAAGGCTATGTCTACACTTACAAAAGCTAGTTCGAATTAGTTAATTTGAACTAACTAATTCAAACTAATTTTAGTTAGTTCGAATTAACTTAATTCACACTAGCATGGCCCCACTAGAATGCTGGTTCGAACTAGCCATGGCCATGCAGGACACTTGCTTGGTTCGAATTAGTCAGTTGCAGGAAGGTCAATCTGCCAATTAGTTCGAACTAAGCATTTTGTTCGAACTAACATGGCCACATTTGACTTAATTTGAACTAACTATTTCAAATTAAGGGTTAGTTCAAACTAAGCAATCAAATTTATTACTTCGAATTAGGGAAGTCCTTAATTCGAACTAATGAAAGCCTAGTGTGGCCAAGGCTTAAGTTAGTTCAAATTAAGCTTCCTTAATTTGAACTAACTTGCCCATGTAGACATAGCCAAAGAAAACTAAGCAGATCAGATGTGGGCCATCATAGAAGGTGCCAGTAGTTTCTGGGATCAAGAAAAAACATCCAGTGACTTACTATGGATGGCTTCCTGCTTCATCTCTTACTTACCTTCAATACCTATGGACATTGCTGATGTGAAATCCACAGGTGTTTTGCACTCCAGAGTGCAGCCCCTTTCTCGGTATATTTGGCAAGGGGCCAAATGTTGTGGGTTTCCAGAAGAAAACTGAAGTTTTGAGGCTTAGCAGCTAGAGCACATAGTCTGGCTGCAGTTGACATCCCTGGAACAGCAACACTGAATGCCCTGCTTCAAGCTCCAGGGCTATGTCTACACTAGAAAAGTTAAGTCAACTTTGTTAAGTCAACTTTAATAAGGTCGACTGTAAGTCGACTTAAAGTTGACCTTATTAAAGTTGATTTAAAAGTGGACTAAGTTCACTTAGTTTTAAGTCAATTTTAAGTCGACTTAGTCCACTTTGTTAAGTCGACTTTAACCACCCTTAAGTCGACTTAATAAGTCTACTTCAGGGTTACTCCATGTCCACACCATCCTTAAGTCGACTTAAGGAGTCGACTTAAGGCTTAAGTCGACTTAAGGAGTGGTGGTAACTAATTCGACTCAAGCTTTCATTAAGTTAATTTAAGGAATTTCTTAAGTCAACTTAATGAAAGCCTAGTATGGATGTGGCTTAATTTAAGTTGACTTAAGCCTCTCAGAAGTCAACCTAGGTGTCCAGTGTGGATGCTCCAGGTCGATTTTGTAGGGTCCCCTCTAAATCGCCTTAAAATTTAAGTGTGGACATACAAAGTCGACTTAAATTCACAAGTGTAGACATAGCCATAGAAAAATGGAAGATTAGGGATGGGATCTCAGGAAATCATTTAATCAAACCCCCTGCTCAAATCAGGACAACCCCAACAAAATCTTCCCAGCCAAGGCTTTGTCAAGCTGCATTTTAAAAACCTCTAAGGTTGGAGATTCCACCACCTCCCTAGGTAACCCATTTCAGTGCTTCACCACCCTTTCCTTAAATCCACTTAATTTAATCTGCATCTACATGACATTTTCCTTAAATTGACTTAAACAGCAGTCGACATTATTAAGTCAACTTTGCCAGTGTGGACGCAGATTAGCTTTAAGTCAACTTTAAGTTGACTTAAAGGGCTCCAGGGCTTCCCCACTGCCCTTCCTGCCAGGGTGGCTGGCACAGGCAGAGCCTGGCATCCCCCCTTACAGGGTAGGACAGAGCCCTGCCCACCCCGCTCCTATGCCCTGCCCCTGTCCCGCTCAGCCCCCATTGTACCCAGAAACAATGGGGCAAAGGCTAAGCCCCCTGGCACTTGGCAAGGGGTGTCCCCCCGCCACTGTGGAACAGTCCCAGGTCCACCCAGCCCCTACAAGTGCACTTAGGCTTCCAGAGTGGACGCTCTAAATCAATTTGGCAGGGTCCCCTTTAAGTCGACTGAATTTTTGAGTGTAGACATGCTAGGTCGACTTATTTGGCCAAGTGTAGATATAGCCAATGGTCCTTGCCCAGTATCCTGTCATTTGACAGTGGCCAATGTCAGGTGCTTGAGAAGTAATGAATAGATCAGGCAAATCATCCAGTGATTCATCCCCTATAATCTATTCCCACCTTCTGGCCAACAGAGGACATGGACACTTAGAGCACGGTATTGCATCCCTAATGATCATGGCTAATAGCCATTGATGGATCTTTCCTCCACAGCCTTTATCTAGTTCTTTTTTGAACCTGTTAAACTTTTGGACTTCTCAACCTTCTCTGGCAAAGAACTCTGCAGTTTGACTGTGCATTGTGTGAAGAAGTGTTTTCTTTTGTTTCTTTTTAAACCTGTTGCCTATTAATTTCATTGCTTAATCCCTAGTATTGTGTTAC
>ML686086.1:46412-67749 GCA_007922175.1 Pelusios castaneus
AACACTGGGATAATGGGAGGCTGAGCCCTGGAAACCTCTTACACATGTATATGTATGTACACAAGATATTGCTTATTGTCAAAGTTATTACATTCTTTGTTTTTTAAATGCACTCATTTGTCATGAGCTTTTAGTTAAATGAGAGAAAGAGATCAAATGACACAAAACTAAAGTGAAAACATGAATTTTCTGAGAGATGTGTTACATTTAATTTGCATTTTCCTTTCAATTCAGGCTCCAGTGGGCAGATTGTGCTGACCCAGACTCCAGAATCCCTGGCAGTGTCTCCTGGAGACAGAGTCACCATCAACTGCAGAGCCAGTTCCAGCACTGAGAACAAGTTAGCCTGGTACCAAAAGAAATCAGGACAGGCTCCAAAGCTTCTTATCTATGCTGCTATCTACCGCCCCACCGGGGTCCCAGTGTCAGACCGGTTCAGTGGCAGTCAGTCCGGGAGCGGCTACACCGATTACACCCTCACCATCAGCAAGGTAGAAGCTGAAGATGCTGGAGATTATTATTGTCAGCAGATTTATAGCTCCCCTCTCACAGTGATACAGACCTGTACAAAAACCTCCCTGCCCTGTTTGGTTTCAGTTCCTCGCCTATACCAGATGCTCCCTAGAGATAATCAGTCTGAACCTAACCTCTGTGATATACAGTGTCCTGCTGGGGTGGGGTACAGGGTGTCTGTACTGTAGATGGGGCGTGTTTTCCGCAGGAGCTGAAATTAGGGGGAAGTGTGAGGTGCAAGGGCCAATGAGGTGTGAGACTGTGGGTGTGAAAGGGCACACAATAAAATGAAAAGTGTTTCCTGACCATTTTATTAGATTATCCCACAAAGTTGGCTACTCAAAACTTCTCTGGAGCACTACATCTATACCCTGACTTATTTGTTTTAGAAAGGGATCTTACAAAACTGGGTGATTGGGCAACAAAATGGCAGATGAAATTCAATGTTGATAGATACAAAGTAATGCACCTTTGAAAACAGAATCCCAACTATGCATATAAATTGATGGGGTTTAACATAGTTGTCACCACGCAAGAAAGAGGTGTTGGAGTCCACTGTGGATAGCCCTCTAAAAAATTCTGTTCAGTGTGCAGTCACAGGCACAAAAGCCAATTGCATGTTAGGAACCATTAGGAAAGGAAAGGGATAGATAATAAGACAGAAAACATCACAATGCCCTTATATAAATCCATGGTATTCCCACATCCTTAATACAGCATGCAGATCTGGTTGCCCCATCTCAAAAAATATATATTGGAATTGGAAAAGGTACACAGAAAGGCAACTAAAATGGGGAGGGCTATGGACCAGCTTCCATCTGAGGAGAGCTTACTAAAACTGGGATTTTTCAGCTTGGAAAAGAAACAACTAAGGGGAGATATGAGGGAGATCTGTAAAATCTTGGCTGGTATGGAGAAAGCGAATAACGAAATGCTATTTAATACGTCATATAACACAAGAATTAGGTGTGCCTCCAGGGGCGCTCTTAGGAATTCTAGGGCCCTAGGCAAAAGTCAAGGATCACCCCCACCACACACCATCCTTGACTTTTGCCCTGCCCGGGCCCGGCCTCCCAACAGCCCCCTGGCCCACCCCACCAGCCCTGCCAAGCCCTCCCCACCCATGGCCACACGTAGCACCTCACTGGCTCTGCCACAGGTCCCCCCAGTCATCTCACCAGCCACACTGTGGGCCCCTGCCCCCCATGACCCCACCTCAGCCCCCATCCCCCCATTGCCCCACCACAGGTCTCCTGTCGCCCAGCTGCCCCCCCGCCAGTGTGTCCCCACCCCCCATGGCCTCACCGCAGGCCCCCTACCCCCTCCATAGCCATGCTGCGGGCCCCCAGCCAGCCTCACCAGCCCCATCATGGGCCCCCTGCCCCACCTCCACCCCCCATGGCCCCACCACGGGTCCCCACCACCCAGCTACCAGCCCCTACAGCAGACCCAACTGTGGGCACCTGCCACAGCATGGGACCCGGCCCACTGTGGGGCCCTGGACAACTGTTCTACCTGCCCACTCACTAAGACCACAGATGTGTCCCCCCAATGAAATTAACAGGCAGTAGGTTTAAAACAATCAAAAGGAAGTATTTCTTCCCATAACACACAGTCAACCTGCTTAACTCTTTGCCAGAGGATGTCGTGAAGGTCAAGATTATAACAGGGTTCAAAGAAGAATTAGATAAGTATATGGAAATTAGGTCCATCAATGGTATTAACTGGAATGGGCAGGGATGGATGCAACGCCATGCTTTGAAATGTTCCTAGTCTCTTTTTGCCAGAAGCTGGGACTGGACGACGGGATTGATAGCTCCATAACTGCCTGTTCTGTTCATTCCCACTGAAGCACCTTGCATTGGCCATTGTCAGAAGACAGGTTTCTGTGCTATACGGACATTGATATGTCCCAGGATGGCCATTCTCATGCTCTTATGTGAAATTAATGAAAACAAACATATTTAGTACAGAATTCTCCCAGGTAACGTCCTCTCAAGATAGTGATGATGTGAGATAATTGTTAGACTATAGATATTTAGGCCAGCTTGTAAGGCCTACGGTTTTTAAGTATGTTTGTATCACGTAGCTAGCTACAGTGGTAGCAAACCAAAGAATCAAAACCACAAACTGCTTGACAGGCTGAGGCCTTGTACTTTGACTAAGCAAAGGCGAAAAGCACCAGGGGCAGCCGTAAGTTTGGAAGAAGATTTCAGCTATAATGGTCACTTAAAATAATAAAAGACTCTGCAAGCACTATTTGACCAGCCCAACCCTTGTTAAAAGATTGAGCTGATTACTAATGCTTTAGGCAGAGCCCACACCACCAAGCAAAACACCTGTCCCCACCCCCACCTCTCTCTCAATGGAGAATCAATCTGGCATTTGAACCCTCTGCTGAGTGAGTTCAGTTCAGTCATTTTAACCAATGACTAAATTGGTAACACTGCCTGTTACTAGCTGACAACTGGGGGTGGGAGTGTTGGGAAAATTCAGGGAGGGTGTAGGGCGGGTCTAGGGAGATCCGTGAGCCAAAGACCACTAGAGTCAATGAGAGTCCTTCCAGTCCACTACATTGGATCAAAAAACCTATTGCAAGGAAGAGGTTAAAACCGGTTTCATTCAGCGGGATACCACTGCAAACGCTGCCGAGATTACAGACAGAGGCTGCCCCTGTGATATATTGGCTGCTAATAACCCTGATACACTCCCTGTCATATTTATCAAACACATATCTTGAGCACTGTTGGTGAGCAGGTGTGCAATGAAAAATTCCAACGAACCTGAAAGGCAGTGATCGTTTGATTCCTGGGGAGCCAGAGGCACAAACAGCAGAAGGACAGAAGCAGAAGAAACTTTAAAAGGTGGAGTTAGTAGCTGGACAGAGAGTGGTCACCACTGAGATCTCAATATCTGCTAACCCATCCCAGACACCATTGTCTGCAGTCCAACAGTTATCTCATATCCGAAGGAGCAAAGACCAGACCACAGGATGGGGGGGGCTGAAGAGGAGCGACTGAAAGAGATTTAGGGGTCAGAGTGGAGCAAACAACTCAGCCTGAGTTCTCAGGGCGGTACTGTAGCAACAAAGGCTCATGTTCTGGGGCAGTGGGTCTGGAAGTGGCTACGCTGCTCACACTCACAGTCTGCACCATTCCTCCTGACGATGCCAACATTATTACAGCTGCCCCCCAATGCAGCATTAGAGACCGTCAGGAAAACCGCCCAGTCCCAGCTCTGTCAGCTCCAGCTCTCGCACTCTGCTGTGACAGCAGATCCCCTAGAGGGGGCTTCTCACTGCATGTGTCACAGCGGGGTGTCAAACTATTGCCATCTTCACTGACGTCACAGCAAATCCAAACAGGACGGATCTCGGGTCGTTGACAGAATCTGCAACGGAAAACGGTAATAAGAGCGTGAAATGCTCTTATCGGCATCACTGCTACCTACTGTAGCCTGCCGTGCTTTGTGTCTAGATACAGCTGGGCTGTCAGTCAGAACTTCTAATGCTTTTTCTACTGCTGGGCCACATCCCCATCTCCTTCCTTACCCCACATTTCTCTGTCGATAGAGCTGCCATACTCACAGAGTTTAAGACCAGACCATTGGATCTGACTTCCTGTGTATCCCAGACCACCAACCCCACACCCAGCACCCACACAATAAACTCAACAAACAAAATCAGTCCAAAGTATTACAATCCACAGCTGAGTATTAGAGCTGTGTAGAATAAAAGCTATATTAACATAGTTGTATTGCTAAATTCCCAGGTCCTTCCTTCCTAAGGCCGTAAGAACAGCCATACTGGATCAGACCAACAGTCTATCTAGCCCCGAATCCTGTTTCTGTTCCTGTGTCTCTGGTGCTATCGGCACTAGCAAAGAGTGTAGCCTGCTAATTCACCTGACCTCGATGCCACTAATAAAGAAAGGCCACAGGTCAGTGACAAAGATATTTGGCCACGATTATTGCCCTCAAGGCATAATACTAGCATCCCGTAGGACCTACACATGCACTAACATGAGTGCCCAGTAGAAGGAATGGCTTAGTCATCGGTGGGAATTTCGTCTGTCCCCTTGGCTACACAAAGGGTTAAGATGATGGACCCTGACAGTTATAGACTGAGACAATCAACCTAAGTACCAACTTACATGTTTCATGACACCTGCTTGTTACCTTCCCTTGTACCTTGTTCCTGATGTCTCAGGCAAAAAAAACCAACCCATCCCTATTCATTACTTCTGTCAAACCCTCTTATCTCATGCTAAATTGGGGGGTACCTGTTCTATCCTCCTGGAATTTGTTTCCATACATACCCAATGCCTGCTGCCTCATAGGAGTGCCTGTGTTTTAGCAGCGATAGCAGTACACTTCCCAAGTTCAAGTGCCGGACAGTGAACTTGTAAGCACCTGCTTTACTGCATAGACTTATTTTGGTTCACAGCTTAGCCTGGCTTTGGTGTCAGGCCTCAGGTCTGGCACAAGACCCCATGTCCCAGGCTCTCTCCAGCTGCAGGACACACGTTACTTTGCATTTATCAACATTCTGGCATTTTATTGCCCAGGCACCGCATTTTGCGAGATCCCTTTGGACTTAACTATCCGGAATAATTTTGTAACATCTGCAGATTTTACCACCTCATTGTTTACCCCTTTTTCCAGATCATTCATCAATATGTTGAACAGCATTAGTCAGAGTACTAGAGGTAGGGGTGACTATTTACTGCTTTCCATTGTGAAGACTGACTATTAATTCTTACCCCTTGTTTCCCAGCTTTTAACCAGTTACTGATTCATGAGAGGGTCTTCTCACTTATCCCATGACTGCTTACTTTGCTTAATAGCCTTTTGTGAAGGACTTTCTAAAAGTCCAAATACACTATATCCACTGGATCATCTTTGTCCACATGTTTGTTGGTCCCCTCAAGAATTCTAACACATTGTTGAAATGTAATTTCCCTTTACAGAAGTTGTGTTAACACTTCCCCAGTAAATTGTGTTCATATATTTCACCCAATTCACCTGATAATGAAGTTAGGCTGACCAGCCTGTAATTGCCACGGTAGCCTTTTTCAGAAATTGGTGTCATTAGTTATTCTCCAGTCTTCTGGTACAGAAGCCGATTTAAGTGGCAAGTTACATACCACATACAGACACACTCTGCAATTTCCTATCTGAATCAGAACTATCAGAACTGTTGGATGAATACTATCTGTCCCAGGTGATTTTCAACTGTTTAATTTATTAATCTGTTCCAAAGCTCTTCTACTGCCCCCTCGACCTGCGAGAGTTCCTCAGGTCTGTCACTTCAAAAGAATGGCTCAGATGTAGGAATCTCCCTCACATCCTCTGCAGTGAAAACTGATGCAAATAATTTATTTAGTTTCTCCATGTTCTTAAACTTCCTTGAATGCTCCTTGAGCCTCGATCAACCATGAGTATTTGTCAGGCTTCCTGCTTGTTGATGGACTTTAAAACATTTTGCTCTTAGTTTTTGAGTCTACTTTGGCATTTACAAGAGCTACTCACATTATTCATGGGAAATGTTATTTATTTCAAATGTGGGGTAAAATATTCCCAGGCACAAGGCAGAATAAACATTTTGAGGGCTTAAATGAAGCTTCTCTGGTTCATAGGCCTTAGGCTGTCCCCTTGTGGAAGGTCGATATCACATAACCATATTTTATGTTTGTTTGTTGCTATGCTACTTTTTGTGTGTTATTTATGTTGTTGGGCTCCTTGCTGATCAATGGCTCAGGGAAGAGAAAATGAGATCAGTTTATTCAAACTGACTTTCACTGTCCATGTCACTTTCCTTGAAAAATCTTTTCAGATGTCTCATTTCCTTTTATGTCCACTGAGAAGGGTCTCTACAGCCCCACTACTGAGACTAATACAGTTCTCAATCAGAACAGATTCTGACTACCTGAGCCACGTGCAGTAGAGAATTACTCTTTGAACAGCCCCAATGATTTCAGGGGTGCTATCGGAGGAATCTGGCCCTATGGTAAACACAATACCACAGACCTCAGTGATTTCACACTTCTAAATCCTGCTATCCCATCACACACTGAGGGGAAGGTAGAGAGATGTTTTTTAAAAAGTATGATTTGGGGATTCAGTTGTGAGTGTGGGAATTTGGAGATGTGCCCTGCAGGTGGAGGTTGGGAACATGTTCACTACAGAAGCTCTCCCGTTTGTTTTAGTCAAGTTTTACTCCTTTCTCATTCACTGGTTTGTTATTTAACAAACCCCAAGATGGTTTCAGGGATATTTGCATAACTCTGCTTATTTTGCGTATCCATGCATGAGTGGCATTTCCCTGTAGCTCAGGGGACTTATAACAGCTCCAGGTCACACCTCATGGTGCATTGAGCAGCACCTGTCACTCCACAGCTCTCAAGATGAGGACACACGTGCTGCTCGTCTGGGTGCTGGTTTTCTATATAGAGGGTAAGTGCCTGATAATAGAAATGTAAGAAAAAATGTATAATGTGATGGACAACAAGCTATGGAGTGTTACCAAAATATAAGTGAGGAATAACTTCTCAAATAGATGTCAATTTTAATTTATGTGCTTCTATATTGTCTGTCTACAGAACAACAGACTTGAAATAGTTTCATATTAAATAAAATCCTGGTTTATAACAATGCTATGGCAATTTATATTATCAGGTACTACTACTGAGACAGATGGATTTATGCTTTGATTTCTCATACAGATGCCAGCGGGGACATTGTGATGACCCAGACTCCAGAATCTCTGGCAGTGTCTCCAGGAGACACAGTCACCATTAACTGCAAAGCCAGTAGGAGCATCGGCACCGAGGCAGACTGGTACCAACAGAAATCAGGACAAGCTCCTAAACTCCTTATCCACAGCGCTTCCACGCGTCCCTCTGGGATCCCAGACCGGTTCATCGGCAGTGGGTCTGGAACTGACTTCACATTAACAATCACCAGTTTTCAAGCTGATGATGCTGGGAATTATTATTGTCAACAGGACTATGGTACACCTCTCACACAGTGATTCAGTTCCGTACAAAAACCTTCATCGGTTTTGCTTTATTACTTTTAGTGCAACTCCGTGTGTCAGTTACTCTCTCAGAGTCTTTCTGGATTTCACAGCCCATCAGTGCAGAACAACTTACAAACACTGACCTAGACATAAAGTCAATACACAATATAGAAAGAAGAATTTCTCTTTACAGAGTTCAGATAGGTCAGGTTAAAAGGCATCTCAGTAACAGGACACCTCAAGTTGGAGGCTGTGGAAAGAGTCTACATTTCACCCAAAACATCAGAAGTTGGCCTAATACATGTAGTACAAACTTCTGCGGAAATGTGTAAATTATTAACCACTGAGATGATTTCCTTAAGAGCTTGGAAACATCATCCATCCTTCTAAAGGCTTTCTCTAGAACCCACTATGGAAATATCTTAGTGTGTATAGTCCTACCTATCTCTTTAAAGTGACGAAAGTGTGGGGGGATCCAAAATACTTCATCATTTATAGATGATATGTAACATGGACTTCAGAAATCCTGCAATGTTTTAGCATCATTGGCATGGGATCTAGTCTTCCACTAGACCATGGGACTTTCTGTGACTCCCTGGGCCCCAGGGAGCTGACAGGTAACCCTTGAGAGTTGAGAAGTGGGGATCAGAGTCTTCAGCTAAGGTTTGTGTTTCCAATTTATGAGTGCATCTATTTAAACAGATTTTAAAATAAAATATTGGTCCTCCAGACTCCCACACACCCTGCAATCCCAGCACTGAGGGAATCTTCCCCACTCCTCTCAGACACACTACCTGAGAGAAAAATACCTTCCTTTTCCCTTCTGTCCTTTATAAGGTGGGAAGGATGGTCCAGTGGCTAGGACACTGGTCTCGATTTCAGAAAACCTGAATTCATAGATCTCCATGGACTTCATGTATGACCTTGGACAAGTCTCTGGGCCTCATTCCCACATCTGTAAAATGGGAATGACAACAATGCCTTCCTACCGCATGGGGAGTTGTGAGGATAAACACCTCAGAGATTGTGAAGCTCCTTGAGATCTATTGACGAGAAAGACAATATAAGAAAGAGGCATCATTATTATAGAACATTCATAGGAAAAGAGCAGGGTTTGGCCCATAGCTTAATCACTCCAGCCTCGAACAGCACAGGAAGGTAACTAATTACCAAATACAACAACTAATATACACGCCTTCCACAGCTTTATTGTCTTGTTACTATAATTAAAATTCAACGTCAACAGGAATTCACATTCATAGACAACCTAATCTCAGAGTCCCTGGCTATGTCTACACTTGGCCAAATAAGTCGACTTTGCTAAGTTGACTTTGTTAAGTCGACTTAGCATGTCTACACTATAAAATTAAGTTGACTTAAAGTGGACCTTGCCAAATAGACTTAGAGCGTCCACACTGGATGCTTAAGTCAACTTGTAGGGATTAGGTGGACATAGGACTGGTCCATGGTGGCGGGGGGGGGCACCCCTACCAAAGTGCCAGGGGGCTCAGCATTTGCCCCATTGTACCTTGGTACAATGGGGGCTGAGCAGGACAGAGACACTGAAAGGGCATAGGAGCGGGGTGGGCAGGGCTCTGTCCTGCCCTGTGGGTGGGCACGCCAGACTCTGGCTGTGCCAGGCACCCTGGCAGGGAGGTCAGTGGGGAAGCCCTGGAGCCGTTTAAGTCGACTTTAAGTCAATTTAGGGCTAATCTGTGTCTACACTGGCTAACTCGACTTTAAACTAGGTTTAATAAAGTCGACTTAAAATTTCCTTAAGTCGACTTAAGCAGCAGCTTAAGTCGATTTAAGGAAATTGCAGTGTAGACGCAGATTAAATTAAATCAATTTAAGCAGGATTAAGTCGATTTAATTCACAAGTGTAGACACACCCCCTACGTCTTTGTCAATTACTGGTCCGATACAAAGCCCAGTGAAGACATTGGACGTCAATGGGCTTTGGACCAGGCCACTAAGTCTTTAGCTTTAGCTTCCTTCACAGCCTCTTTATAAGGAGGGGAATCATTTGAAGTCATCTGAGTCAGGGGAAATGAGAATAATGTGGCCCACTCAAGGTGGAGGTGCAGGAAATGTGGCTGTACACAGAGATCTGAAACTTTCAAAGGACATGATTTCGTGCCATTCAGCTACATTAGCCACCATTATCCCACAGGGGCAGCCTGCACAAAGACCACTCGCACTCGCACGGACTGTTAACCCCATCCATCCACCAGTGACCAGTCGACTGGAAGCGGTGTGGAGAGGATGACACATGGGGGGAGTGAGCTGCTTCATTTGAAAGGATGAAATAAAAGGCCCTAACACAGACTCTGCCTCAGATCACCTGCAGGTGGGAGGGAGGAGTAGGTGGGGGTGCACAGTGCCCCCTACAGGTGATGGACCACCCAGCCTTCATCTGACAAAGTGGGATTTTCTCCCACGAAAGTTCAAGCAATAAATAAATGTGTTAGTCTTTAAAAGTGCCACAGGACTCCTTGTTTGTTTAAAATAACAACAGACCCTGCAAGCACTATTTGACCAGCCCAATCCTTGTTAAGAGATAGAGCTGATTACTAATGCTTTAGGCAGAGACCACACCACCAAGCAAAACACCTGTCCCCACTCCCTCCTCTCTCTCAATTGAGAATCAATCTGGCATTTGTACCCCCTGCTTAGCGAGTTCAGTTCAGTCATTTTAACCAATGGCTAAATTGGTAACACTGCATATTACTAGCGGACAACTAGGGGTGGGGTGTTGGGAAAATTCAGGGAGGGTGTAGGGCGGGTCTAGGGAAATCCCTGAGCCAAAGGCCACTAGAGTCAATAAAGAGTCCTTCCACTACACTGGATCAAAAAGCCTACTGTGAGGAAGAGGCTGAAACCAGGTTCATCAGCAGGATAACAGTAAAAAAGCCACCAAGAATACAGAGGCTACTCCGGCGATATCCTGGCTGCTAATAACCCTGATACACTCCCTGTCATTTTTACCACACACGTACTTTAAGCATTGTTGGTGAGCAGGTGTGCAATGAAAGAGTCCAAAGAACTTAAAAGGCAGCGATCGTGTGATTCCCTGGGAATGGGGGAGACAAACAGCAGAAGGGCGGAAGCAGAAGAGACTTTAAAAGGTGGAGTTGATAAGTGGGCAGAGAGTGGTCACCACTGAGATCCCAATATCTGCTAACCCAGGGGTCTGCAACCTGCGGCTCCAGGGCCACATGTGGCTCTTTGGCTGTCCCTTTGTAGCTCCAGGCATCACGCTCCTCACCACCACCAGGGGACCCTGCGGGCAGTCCACTCCTGGCTCTGGGCTCCCCCTGCTACTGGGGGACCCTGTGGGGGTCCCACTCTTGGTTCCAGGCTCCCCTCCGCAACCAGGGGACCGTGCGGCAGGCGCCTGGCCCAACTCCCCCCACCAGGAGGCTACGCCCATTGCGGCTCCCAAAACACTTGGCTATTGAAGGAATTTTTGAAACTGACTCTTCTTATCTTTTGGGTTGCCGACCCCTGTGCTAACCCAATCCAGACACCGTTGTCTGCAGTCCCACAGTTACCTCATATCCAAAGGAGCAAAGACCATGACTACAGGATGGGGGGGGGCTGAAGAGGCGCAACTGAAATGGATTTAGGGGTGAGAGGGGAGTGAACAACTCAACATGAACTCTCAGTGCACCGTTATAGCAGCAAGGGCTCATATTCTCGGGCTGTGGGTCTGGAAGTGGCTACTCTGCTCACACTCACAGTCTGCGCCATTCCTCCTGACGATGCCAACATTATTACAGCTGCCCGCAAGCAGTGTTACAGACCAGCACAAAAAACTCCCAGTCCCTGCTCTGTCAGTTCTAGCTCTCGCACTCTGCTGTGGCAGCTGCTTTCCATAGTTCGGCCCTGAATCCTGGAGGCCTTGTACAGCAACCAGTGGTCTGTGAAAACCATCCAGACACAGCACCTTCACCCTCACCTTTACCGGAGTGCTCTGAACACATCAACCAGAAACCTGGACTATTCTGAGTCTTGAAAACTCATGGTCTGGAGAACTGAACCTGAGTCAGTCAGCTGGGCCTGGATTACTGCTTCTGGGCTGCGTCTAGGGTCTATGTGTCCTGGACTGGGGCATGGCCAATGGTGCCTAAGACCAAGATGAGTTGCCCACAGTCATTCACCTTCTCCAGCCGTTCACCTGACAGTCCCTCCTCCTCGTTCCAACCTCAGAGAATTTTGGGGCTCTGTTCTCTCAGAAGAGCACAGGGTGCCCCTTTGCACTTGCCTGCAGGTACAGCTATGCCAGGAGACAGTAGGTAGCAGCACATGCATTGGAATCCGGCAGGGACAGCTGAGAGCAAAGATGCGAATGCAGGGAGGGATGGAGGAAGACAGAGTTGGCATGAGATTGGGAGGCCTAGGGAAGAGAGATTGGAAGAGTTGGCAGATAATCTGAAGGAGGGAGGGTGCGGGTCAGGGGAGAAAGGAAATCTAAACTGCTGCTCCTTGAACTACAGACCTGCCCTTGTGAATCTGATCCCAAACTACAAAGCAAAGGCACCTCTGACCCTCACAATTACCCTTCACTACCAACCAATTCACCTGTAATAGATACATCGATACATACAAAGAGCAGGGCCATGTAACTGCAGGACAGTATGTTAGAGCTGTAATGACCGTATCATGGGTAAGGTGCCATAACTGCTACAGAGCAGCGCCCCCCAGAGCACAGTGACTCAGGAAAGCTCTGGTTCTAATGGGCCCATGCAAACCATGCCCTGTTTGTGTGGAAAGACTCAGGAAATTGCTTTGCCAGAACCCTGCCTCGTCCACCTGGGCAAAAACCTGAACTGCATTTAGTTGTGCAAACTGTGGGCAAATTTTCATAATTGTCCCTGAGTGCTGCATTGCCGACCACTGACAAACACGGTCCAAAGTATCTGAGATTTCTTTTACAGACAATGAATGTTGGCTTCTTTTAGTTGTTTCAGACTTTTCTCCAAAAAAACATAGGCTAGAAACTCTCTCTCTTTTAATGAAAACTGAGATTCCCCCCTGATCATGCGACTTCAGGAGCTGGGGCTTTAGGAAATCCAGTGGATATCACAACACTTGCCCACCTCACCATCTTGTACAAATGGCCAACAGCATTTCTGACATCCCTCCACGTGACTGGGGAAGGGTTAGGCCCACGCACACCCTCTGCACTACTTTAGCACCATCCACCTGGGGATCTCTAAGCACTTCACAAACACTAATATTTCGGGATGCCCAGTGAGCAGCACCTCCCTCATGTGATACGCCAGGACGAGAACAGACTCTGCATCTATTGTGCCTGAGCCACCAGATCACCCAATTTCTCCAGGGAGGGTGAGTGACCATCACACACTACGACGATGCACAGAAACCAGCTCTGTGTCTTCTCAGAGGAAGCAGGCCAGGATCCTGCACACATGGGCTGCTTTGCATGTCAACTCCCCAGTGACCCTGCCCTGCTGCTCTGAGGGGCTATAAAAGACTTTGTTCCTCTCCCCATGGTCTATTGAGCAGCGCCTGCCAGCTCAGACATACGGAGATGTTCTCCCAGGCTCAGCTCCTCTGGTTACTGGCGCTATGGATTCCAGGTAAGAATCAGAACAAGGCATTATTGGCTTAAAAGCACAAAGATTCGGTGATATTTCAAAAAATCTAAATGTTTGAGCTAGGATTGGCATTTAACCAAATAAATACATTTCTCACTATTATGGTTTTTATATAATGAGGGTTATGCACCTTATTTGCTACATTTTATGCCATTATCTAAAGATGCAAGTGCCAATCATATATCAACACTCAATATTGCTCACTATCAGTGGCCATTTATCACTATTTCATTTTATTTCATGTTTAATCCAGGCTCCTCCGGGCAGGTCACTATGACTCAGTCTCCAGAATCTCTCTCAGTGTCTCTGGGACAAAAAGTCACCATCAGATGTACAGCCAGTTCTAGCCTTGATGGCAATTATATCTCCTGGTACCAACAGAAACCCGGGCAAGCTCCTAAGCTTCTTATCTATTCGGCCTCTGCACTTGACTTTGGGGTCCCGGCCCGGTTCAGCGGCAGTGGGTCGGACACCGATTACACTCTCACAATCAGCAGCGTTGAAGCTGATGATGTGGGAGATTACTATTGTCTGCAAGCTGAGGACTCACCTCTCACAGTGATACAGAGCAATACAAAAACCTCCCTGCTCTGTACGTGAATGCTGCTTCCTGTGAAGATCACCACACAATCAGTGCAGTTGCTGCACCCCGATTCAAGGTTTCCAATCTCAATGTCCAGGGCTCCCGACTTCACCGTCCCTCTCCTCACGCTCTCAGTATTCTGGGGCCAAGCAGGGCCAGTCCTGCAATAGGCTGAGAGGATCCTGTGATTTTAGCCCCCGTTGGAGTCAGAAAGAGTTGAGGGCTGTCAGCACCTCTCGTAACTGCCTGCCATCTCACAGGAAGAGGCCTGAAGGGAGAAAAAAGATGCTGACATGCAAGGCTATTGGTCTGCTAAGGGAACTTAATGTGAGCTGGATGCACTGGGTGGACAACAGGGTGAATGGGCTGGCCATAGAGTTGTGTGACGTGGAAAGAGATAAGAGACAAGAGATAAGATGACAGACATGGAAGGGAAGAGAAAGGATGAAAGAAACCACGGATGAAAAAATTCTGAACAGAAAAAGGCAATGAATGTTGAGTTATCTCAAGACACAGAGGTCAACAAGCGTTTCATTCAATTGCAGTTTCACTGGTGATTCTTGTATCCCCATTTCCTCCTTCTCCACACACACTGTGGGGGAAATCTTGGCCCAACTGAAGTCAGTGACAAATCCCCCACTGATGTCAAGAGGTGCCAGATTCACCCTCTGTGTTTTTCTATAGTCAGTCCCCATTTTGTGTGCATGCTAAACTGTGCTTCTTGGCAATGAGTGTAGAGGAGGAAGGGCGGGGTAATAGATTACAAAGGTAAAACTGGGGAAATCTTGTGGAACTGTTCAGTTCTGTTTACTGAATTAAAAAACTATTTTGTTATCTATTTACTGAGTGAATCTTCTCAGAAAATGCTGGCATTGTATCCGTTTGCATCATGGAGGCTAATCGATACTTAGTCATTTGCCTCTCTGACTATTAAATGTTCTTACTTGTCTTTATATGATCTTCACAACAGGCTATAGGGAAAATAAATTATTGCACTCAATAGCCCCTCTGCTGCCATCTGAGGGCATCACAGAAATGTTTCACTTCTGCAGAGTCAGAGATATGTGAAATTTGGTACACCTGAAGTAGTGTACTGTTAGATGTGTTCCTCAGAACAAATGCAAACAAGATCCTGGAATAAGGAGTTTACAATCCATGTCCCAGACCCTGCTAACATAAGAACACATCAGTAATTTATCAGAATTGCCAACACATTCAAAATTCATGAGACTGGCTTAAAAATTATGAGAGTACAAAAATACAATTTGAGTTCTTCCATTCACTATCTGGTTTGGGGCATTCAGGGACATGGCAAGCTTTTTTCTGCAACATGCTGGGCTAGAAATTAATTCATTTTTAAGTATATGCTTCTGTTCGCACAGAATCAAATGTCCCCAAGACAACATCAAATATCATAAGACTCATGATTAAATAACAAGAGTTGGCCATGCTGCTTTAGATGCGTGTGGTTACTGAGTTCACAAGTCACCACGTTCCTGTAATTCAGTGAACCTACCCAGATACATAATGGTGCTCTTCTGCACATGTGTGTGTGACATTGGTAAACCACATGCCAGTTCTGGCAAAGACCAGAGCCGTTAGTTAGGAACTGATAAAATCATAGCTAGAAACCAATACAGAGACAATACAGGCAATGTCCAAATATGCAAATAATGAATGAAAACACAAGGCCCAGATTCATCCCTGATGATCCTCCATCTAAGGCAAGAGAGTTACACAAGAGATGATTTAGGAAGGATGGGATATGATTGGACGTTCATCTTTTTCTTTTTTTTAAGCCAGTCAGTGTCGCCAAGAGAGAGAATCATTATCAACTACAAAGCTAGTTCCAACATTTTATAGCTACATGACCTAATTCCATAGGAAATCAAGACAAGCTCTGTATCCTGGGCTGGTCTGTCCTCTTTCCCCTTCCTACCAACAACGGTTCCTGTTCCCGTGCATCCTTATTTAAACTTCTGGTTGGACACCTGGTTAGGGTTCTCTTTGTTCTGTGTGTGGTAACTGCACTGTTCCGGTCCCATTCCCCGCAGAAAAGTAGGATCAGTAGGAGGCAGTTACTCTTTAATAACTATTGTGGTGAAAGCACAGCTTAAATATAAGAACCATCCCATCATCGCCAGTCTGAGAAAGATGTGCATTCAGGTCGGTAGGACATGGTGGCTACACCTATAGAGAGGCACGCATCCTACATTTCTTTTCACAGTAACCCTTCATAATAACATCATAATATCAATCAGAATCCAAAGGGTGTGCAGACAAACCCCTAAATTGTGTAACCTTGTAGTAGCAGTGTGGGAATAAACTAGCACCAGGCAATTTTCTTCAGCACCCCTAAAACTTACAAAAGCAGCTTTCTATGGTGCTTTCCCCTTCAGAGCCAGGGCCAAGAGGAGATTTAACCACAGTGACAACTGCTTGAAGCACTATTAACTCAGGCTCTATAGTCATCCCATCCCCTACCACTTCCTGGTTATAAGATTAAAATTCTGTTCAGACACAGCAATGGAAAGATGAAAATGTAAATGTTTCCACTGCCCGTTGCTTAGCTGCCCTGACAATCTCGGGGTATTTAATGAAGTATAATTTATACAAATATTCAGACTCCTGAGAGTTGATTGTGATGACTCAGGCTCCAGGATCTGGCCAGTATCTCCAGAACAAAGGGTCACCTGAACTGTAAAGCCAGCTCAGGAACAAATAATTGCTTAGGCCAGGCCCAACAAAATCTGGGACAAGCTTCCTTTATGGGGCTTCCACCTTTGTCTCTGAGGTTCCAGCCACTTCAGTGGCAAGAGACACAGACCTGATTCATCCTCACAATTAACAGGAGTGAAGCGGAAGATGCTGGAGATCATTATGGTCAGCCAGGCTAAAACTCCCCTCTTCCCATAATATCGAACAATACAGGCCTTTCCTGCGCTGCTCTGTAGCTCTGCTCATTAAACTTTCACTTCCTAGACAGACTTCTAAACATCTGCTATTGTGCTGCAGGTCAATGACTGAGTCCCCCCTTCGGTTATCTCTTTGAGGTTCTCCTTCTCTGAATCACCACTGGGTGGAGTAGAGTCTCATAAATCAGAGACCCTTGGTCCCTTGCTTAGTTCTTCTTAAAAGTGTAGCACATTAGATTCGATTTGTGATACAGTTGGTGGTGAATTAAAAATCAAGCAGGAAGAGAAGATGGGCTCCTTCCTAATGATGGGAAGTAACATCTGATGCCACAGCACAGTCCATAAACACTCATACACCACAATACTCCTAGCGAGCAGACGTCCCAGGGAGAGAGAACAGAAAGGTGAAAAAGAGGAAAGGGTGGCTTTAAATTCCTCCCAGGATTCCAGAGAGATGACAGTGTAGCCTGACCACATCCAGGTGGTTTCCTGTCACTTTGTTTTCACTTCCTTTCAGCCTGTAAACCCGAGGGGCAGATTCTGAGTTGCTTCCAAAGAGATGCAGCCCGAGGGCATGGAGGCAAAGTGAAGTTGCCCATGCTGGGGACACTGCAGCACCCAGTGTGAGTTAGAGCAGCCTTTGGGTCTGTCCCAACCTACAGCAGCCTCTTCAGGGCTGTCTATGGGCTGCTCTGCAACCCAGAGTATTCCTTAGCACAGAGCGCGATAGGCATACCCACTTCTCCACTATCTGCCACGCCTCCTCCCAGATTAGATCCAGCACTGGGGAGATTGTCCTTTTCCTCCTGTGGCTCTTCTATGGCTGCCAGACACCACCAGAGTGATCTGCAAAGACGAGGGTGCTGGGAAGAATCAGCTTCAGGCATATGAAATTTGTTATTTCTGCTTTACATCACAGGTATGTTGTTATTTTCTTTTATTCCATAAGATCTCACCTACTCCACCCCAAGGGGCAAGTCCTCCAATCGGTTCCTTGGTGCCAACCTCCCCTACAGCCCAGGGCACTCAGTGAAGACAGGAGGGGGTTGTAACATAAGCACATTAGCTAGGTGTTTCTGCAACAAAGGGTCACCAGTGACATAATTAGCAAGGTGTCTGTTTCAACCGTCCTCTTTAGATTTCAGTGATAGCAACCCACTGAGATGAATAGGGCAGCGCTCACATTATAGGGCTATTCCAACAGGCTCTCTCCAAACTCAGGCAGACTCCCCGCACTAGCTATTCAGATCACATTTTCCAAGTTATTTTCAGCACCAGAAGGCTATACGGTTTTTAAATGAAAACTTATATTCTGCCACCCAGCTCTGTGCTTAGAGGCAGGTGAGGGTTGGATTCCCTGGCCAATTCTATAATTGAACAACTGGTCATAAATTACATGTGAAATTCTCACTGGACGTTGAGCTAATGCACAGATTGATTCACATCCTTCCTTCGGTCACTTAGCAAACAGCTCTCACCATCATCACAGGGGCCTGACCTCATATATCACCCTTTACCCACAGTCTCTGCACATGGGCATATAGAATGTACATTTGTACAGAGCCACTGATTTGCATGTTGCTAGTAAGCAACATTTCCCAGTTCTCCAAAGCAAATATAACTGTGTCACTTCATCATCTCTCACTTTTAATCGTAGAGTCTAGAAACATCAAGATGATCTGGCAGACTCGGCTTCTCTGGTTCCTCGTGCTCTGGACTCAGGGTGAGGCCAGCAACGGGAGTGTCTGCCTTACATTAATAATTTCTAACAATGACAAACAAGGGCTTTGCCTTTCACATACCAGGCTGCTGGGCACATTATAAATAGCTCAGATGGCTGGAGGGATACTTTTCTGAAATGTACAATAGCTCTTAAATGTGATGCAATATTGCTCTTCTGGCACGAATAAGTTGTTTAAAAGAGAACTAGAGAGATTGAAATTTTCTTTGTTAGATATTATCTCATATGAATGGTTTTATATTGCATTTTCCTTTCTCAGATTGCTGGGGGCAGATCGTGCTGACTCAGACCCCACAATCTCTGTCAGTATCTCCAGGAGACAGAGTCACCATCAGCTGCAAAGCCAGTTCCAATGCTAACACCAACATAGGCTGGTACCAACAGAAATCAGGACAATCTCCGAAATTACTGATCTACAGTGGCTCCACCCGCCCCTCCGGGATCCCGGACCGGTTTAGTGCCAGCGGCTCTGGCACCGACTTCACTTTTACCATCAGCAGCACTGAGGTAGATGATGGTGGAGATTATTATTGCCAGCAGGGACAGAGCTTCCCTTTCACAGTGATACAGACCAGCACAAAAACCTCAGACTACCCTCACTCACTCACTCTACCAGCTGCTTCCACTGCAGTTACAGTCAAAAGACGGAGAGGCTCAGTCACATCTCCACATTGTTCAGTTCTTCTTATTAGTCATGGAGCTCCCACCATGAGATAGACCGGGCATGGGAATTCACATGCTGATACTTTCCATTACACTTAGCAGCTTTCCTCTATTTCCTCAACTTACAGTCTAGCTCCAATTTACCTCTGAAACTGTGATTTAATGATGACACCTTCACGGGACTCTGCTCCCAGGATTTGGGATTTCATTGCACTCTTTGGGCCCCATTGAAGTCAAGGGAAGACCTACTGATGTCAATGGGGGCAGGATCAGGCCTTCGTGTAACCCTTCTGCCAGGCCAAGATGGCGGCAGCAAAGGGCGGGTTCTATTTCTAGGGGCTCCCGGACAATGTTACAACACCAATCGGCTCAAGTCCCTACCCATTCACCTGGGAAATCACGCACTATACCTGGGTGCCCTAGGAGGGCAATAATTCCCCTCTCACAAGCACGAATCTGAATATAGCACATAAAACTTTTAATAGAGACTATGTAGAGGCAATATCAACAGCAGGACTGAATGGGATACAGTGCAAAGCAGAATTCCCACAAAATCCAGTAGACAGAACTCATTCCACCCCAGTGTACAAAGAGTGTGTCCTTCACTTCTTCATTACCACCACCACCACCACCATCATACTGACCACCAGAGTTTTAGTGTCCACCTCTCAGGGGGGTGGGGGGCCTCAGCCCTCACTTCCAATTATCTTCTGCCACCTCCAGGTCACTCACACATGCACTGCCCTCTGGCTCCGCCTTCTGGTCACTGACACTGTCTGCTGGCACCACCCAGTGGCTCTGCCTGCTGGTCACTTACACCATCTGCTGGCTCCACCCACTGGTCACTCAGCCCATCTGCTGGCTCCACCCACTGGCTCCACCTGCTGGTCACTCAGCCCATCTGCTGGCTACTTGCAAGATGCTTTCTTGCTGGACCTCAGTCAGCTTCCCAGTGAATTCAGCTCTTAGAGAAGTTTTCACTTCTCTCGTGATTCAGCTCAATCAGAATAACAAAAGAGACTCCACCAGGAATCTAAGTTGATCCTTTAACAAGGGGAGGGAAGGGAGGAAGGCATTTGCCTAAGGTGCACCTCCAGCAGAGCCAATGCTCCCATCCCTCCCCCTCCTCTTACAAGACTGAAAACGAGGGTTGTTCACTTTTCCAAGTTCTCTGCTGCTAATGGTGACTTTTCCATCAGCTTCTCAGTCTACAAACAGATATACAATCAAAGGGTAGTACATCATGAAAAGGCAATATTTCATCTCCCCCTTCTGTTAAAACACTAGATTCAGAGGATTTGAATCAGCCAGACAAACCATTTCCCATCATGCCCAGCCTCTGGGTGAAAATAATGCTGAGTATCTAATTGTACTCATGCAAATACAAAGCCCAGGCAAATCAGTTGCTCTCTTTCCCTGCTTAGCTGTCAAGCAAGAGAGGTACCCAGCTTCTTCCCCTTGCTTACATCCATATAGGGCATGCCTTCTGCGAGTGGACGCTGCAGAATGGAGACAGGTTCCTGCTCTTGAGCTCTTATCAAAACAAAAGGCCTCTAGGCCCTCATCATCTGTTATGTCTGCAAAGGTGTCATTTCCTCACCTCTTACAAACATCTTTATCCCTCTGCTCCTTCAAGCTACATCATCAATAACAGCAGGAACCAAAATGAAGAAAATCAAGGATGGAGTTAGAGGAAAGGAAGACAAGGCAATGATTGTAGTCAGCATATTAAATGAGTCTGGAGTTAAAAGGGAGGAAGATGAGGCAGTACACGGACAGACAGGAAGGGATAAAAATGAGAGTTTTACTGTGGAGGTGACTAAGCTGTGTTTGCATCAAGAAGGGAATAAACCTACGGAGATTGAGAAGAATGTTTTCATAATTTCAAGGCCAGAAAGGACCTTTGTGGTCATCTAATCTGACCTCCCCACTCAGAAATTTCCCCAAAATAATTCCTAGAGCAGATCTTTTAGGAAAACATCCAATCTTGATTTAAGAATTGTCTGATGGAACCTCCACCACAACTCTTGGCAAGCTGTTGATTGGTGGGGTAATAAAGTGCTACCAGGGGCGAGGAGGATTGATAAGGATAGGCAGGTCTGCAGGTCTAAGGCAGATAGAGGGATCAGATGACCATCTTAAATTTGATTGATGGGTAATTCAATCAACAGAAGAGGGAGGAGGGTTGTATTGTCAAACTGCACCTGATTCTCATTGACACCAGTGTAGATCATTAGTAACTGCACGGAAGGCAATTGTGTTAAACCATTGTAAAACCAG
>ML686086.1:92749-148427 GCA_007922175.1 Pelusios castaneus
CCTGAGTTTCGGCAGTTTCTGTTCCTCTGGTGTTCCAGCTGCACAGTAATATAATCTATGTACCTAATGCCATCTAGCTGGGGTTAGGTCGGTTTAACTATGTCTCTCGAGGATGTGGGTTTTTCACAAGGAGACAGCTATGCTGACGTAACTTTGCAGTGTAGGCCAGCCCTGTGAAACTGCTGTCCCTACAGGAAAAATGGGGGGTCTCTCATACCTTTCTTTCACGCCCCCATCCAGATCTTTCCTGTATTTTGAGTAGTCAAGAAATGTCAATAGCTCTTTGGCTGGAATTTATGACATTCCTGACATCATACGATGTGATTACTCAGCAGCTTTTGAAAGCATCTAAGTTTGAGAACCTTACCAATTTTAAAATTTTAGTTTTGCTTTTCCTTCTGTCATTCCATAACTGTTCTGCAGTTAGATAAGTTTTGAAAAATTAGTTTCTGGAAGAAGGAAAATGAAAAAAAAAAAAAAAAGAGTGAAGGCAGTGGAGCGGGACCTACAAGACATCACCTGTTCTAATTCAGTGGTTTTCAAAGATTTTTTCATTTACAGACCACTAAGAAATATCAAATGTAGGTACAACTCCCATTGAAATTTTACACATAATCTGTGGACACCCCTCCCTCTCCCCCTACCCCCGCACCAGAGGCCTGTGGGCCATAGACTGAAAAGCACTGTTCTCACTTGTTGCATTCAAGAGGGAGAAAGGGGGAAAGAGAATAGGAAATTTCAAAATTTCAGAACTGAAACTTGTGGGCTGGAGGAGAAAATTAAAACAAAACAAAAGTTTAAATTCAAAAATCAATCAAATCAACATTTTCTGGTATTGTTTAAAAATCACCCATTTTAAATACCAAAAACAGTGGTTTTCTTTCAGAAACATTGAAATTTTCAGTGGGAAAAAATGTTGGTTGAAACATTGCAACCAGCTCTACTTGGGATAGCTGTAGTTCTACAGGGAATGTGAACAATGATCCATCCTCTACGCTACCTCCTGGAGTTTAACAGGAGATAGCAATTAGGAGACTGAAACAAACCAAGAGTTAAATAGTGTAACATTAGCAGTGCCAGGTGATTCTTCCATCCTTTTATAAATGATATTCACAGGTATGTCTACACTGCATTCTGGAGATGTGATTGCAGCATACTTAAAAGCTAGCTCGAGTAAGAACAGTAGTTTACCTGTGGCAGCCAGGATGTGGACACAGGCTGCCACGGTGTGAGCCAAAGAGCCTCTCGATCTCTCCTGGCAAAGGATTCACTGTCATGACACACCACCTCCTCTCAGGCCTGACCATCTCCTTACACCTCACCCATTGCTAACGTAGTGTTTACTTACAAAGAATGTCATACGAGGTAGCAAATGAAAGCTTCTATTATGCGGGTCACCCAATCATTGTGTCATGTAAGTATGGATAGGGATTAAGAAATTGTAGGTTTATATTGAAAATCTGTTTAAACCAAGCAAACAAACAGGGTGAACAATAAAGATTTCCCAGACAAAGTAATGTTGACTTGCCTGTCTCCCCAGGTCTCAGATATAAATGGAGCAGGAATGGCCGGAGACAATGGGAATTATGTTCATATATTGAGTCCATAGGACAGGCAAATTAACAGGATTAGAAGAACAACATAGGCAGCCTATCATCTATACCCTTCATGGTACTGACATGCAAATTAGCTACAGCAAATCAATCTCTCTTTCTCTCTCTCTCTGAGGCAGATGTGGAACAAGACCTCCAGCTCTGGATACCCCAGAAAAGAATAACACGTAACTATAATGGTATTGTTACTTGGACCTAGATCAGTGGTTTTTGAACTTTTTTATTTACAGAACACTAAAAAATGTCAAATGGCAATATGGATCCCTTTGGAAATCTTAGACGCAGTCTGCAGATCTTCAGGAGTCCTCAGATCATGGGTTGAAAACCATCAAAGCCAGTTCAGGTATGTATAGCAACTTCACATCCCAAACACTGTGTAGACATACCATGGAGATCCTCCAAACACTTTAAAATCATTAGGTTGGAGTCTCCACTGGCTTGTCCCCTGGTTTGGCATTTACCTCGAGGGAGTGTAGAGTGGGTGTAAAAGGCTGCTACCTCAGAATATGCAGTCCAAGAGAAAACTAAACAGCCACATTTCACACCTTTCCAATCTCCCAGTAGGATCTAAATACCATATTAAATGCAGATGGCTACAAGTTACTAATGGCCTGGTGCTCTGGATGTCTGGGAAGGGGAGTTGTGAAAAACATGGACAAATTGCAGGGCAGAGGAACAGGTAGGCTTGTGTCCAAGGTGTGCCCCTTAGATGCAATCACAGGCACTCCCCTTTTGGTGAGTTCTTGCTTTGCTCATTTCCACCCAAGCAACAGCCCCCAGCTGTTCCATGCCTACAAAAATGTGTTAGTTTAACTTTTTTTTTGTTTTTTAATCAGTCAGTCTAGACTAGATGATGACCTGGAACCAGACTCAGATTCTTTGGCTCCCCAGGCTCTTGATTCAGGGTAAGAGAGCAACACGGGAGAGAATAATTTACAATAGTTTTCAAGTTTGCTAACGGATGACTCTGCCTTTCAGATACCAGGCTGAAGAGCACAATACATCCATTAAATGGGTGGATGAATTTAATCATCAAATCCTCAATAACTCTTAGGCCTGATTTACAAAGTTAGGTTGACCCAGCTACGTCACTCTAGGGTGTAGTTAAGCCAACCTAATCCCCGGTATACACAGTGCAGGGTCATCAGAAGAATTCTTCTACTGACCTAGCTACCACCTAGCAGGGAGGTGACTCACTTACAGAGATGCAGAATCCTTCCCATTTATGCAACTGTAGCATTTCAAGTGTAGGCAAGCCCTTAATTACAATGATAGGCTCTGCAGGAATGAATGCAACTAAGTCTAGGTCTACATTACACAGCTTGTGTTGGCAGCATTTACATCACTTAGGGATGTGAATAAACCCTCTGAAAGATGTAAGTTACGCTATCAGAAGCATCAGTGTGGACAGCGCCATGTTGGTGGGAGAGCTCGCTCTCATCAGCAAAGAGCATCTCCACAAGATATGCTGCAGAACTGCTGCTACCACAGACACCAGGTCTGTCAGGCTTTAGGCAAGTCAGTCTCCCAGCCAGGTGTATATATCTCAGAATCACCAACGTGCTAACTCACTGTAGTGTAGTGAGTTGTTTCATCTCTACCTACAATGGACTGGCTCCCAAAAAATGATACACTTCCTGGTGTTTCTTAAGATGGCGTCTGCACGCTGGAATGAGTGTTACGCTGTAGATCTCTGGCCCATTCCTCCTCCCGTTTGAATAAAGGGATCTGGATCAGTTCCTCAAAAAACCTCCTAGGCCAAGTTAGGTGCATGAGCAGATGCTGCAGAAAGATGTGCCATCCTGCCACTGACACTCAGGTCCAAACTAAATAATTACACCAGCTCTTAGGCCTAGGAAATATGCTGAAATTTCAGGGTCCTGACCAGATTGGATACTCTTGGGGATTGTCCACAATACTCTGTTCCACAAGGATTGTCTCTCTCTTTATTTCTTTGTGCCTATTCCCTACAGTAGATGTTACAATACATTGATGATGTCATAACATTGCAATACTATCTTGCTCTTGGAAAGGACTTTTCATCAGTAGACTTCAATGTGCTTTAAAAAGGAGGCCAGTATTATTATCCTCATTCTAAAACTGGGCAAACTGCAGCAAAGATGTAGCGACTCTATAAGTTTACCCAGCACCAATCCTGGAATAGAATTCTGGTCTCCTGAGTTCTCTGTCCAGTGATCACTGACAAGGCCACACTCCCTTGAGACCCGTTCAAGACGATGCCTTTGCTTGATCTACCAATAAAATTAATCCCAAACACTAGAAAAAGATATTGATCCCTGTGCAATTTTTTTTCCAGCAGCCTTTTAATTGTTTTGCTCTTCACTGGCTGAAGGTCCCATATGTTAAAGGCCGTGACATAAATAAAAAGAGTGAGAATGAAATGTCCTTTTAAAATAGCCGCTATGATGGCATTACTATTACTTCTCTGTGCCTGAAGTAGGAGAGCACCACAATCTCTGGCAAAACCTGATTTTTATAACAACATTGCTCAATGCAAACACTATGCGCGATATAAGAACCAAGAGTAGTTTCAGAACAGGCCGATGTTAACATAGGAGTTGCGGGGAATAACGGGTGCAAGTAACAATCGCTATCTTCTTTTGTAGGTGTAACACTCTGAAACAAACAGAGTCTGTGGCACTTTTAAAGACAACAGATTTATTTATCGCATGAGCTTTCGTGGAAAAAAATCCCACTTCGTCAGATGCTTTGAAGATGGGAAACTTACATCTTCAAAGTGTCTGACGAAGTGGGATTTTTCTCTCAGGAAAGGTCATGCGATAAATAAATCTGTTAGTCTTTAAAAGTGCCACAGACTCTGTTTGTTTTTCTCAATAGACTAACATGGCTACCCCTTTGGAACTTGACTCTGAAACATGAATGACTCATCAAAATTGTCCACTAGTTCAATGCAGTTAAAACATCTTTTGTACCAATAAATAGTGAACCATGAATAAGAGAATGTTGAGATGATTAATTCTACTGTAACAAATCTGTGGCCAGCTATGAATTCACAAATGGTTTTCTACGATGTATTGTAGGCCAAGTACCCAACAGCTCTTAGTAGCATGTGACCACAGATACGTTCAGACACTTCTGACCCATTCCAGCAGAGGGCAGGAGTACCCCAGAGATGCTCCACTTTGCAGTATTGAAGAGTGTTTCCTTTCACTTCTTCGGCAGAAATATTTGTTCTATCCCAGATCATGGGAACCGTAAGCACCTATCTGCCATGGCAACTGAGGCAATAGAAGTATTTTCAAACCCCTCACTCATCCCATTCCCAACCCAGAGTACTTGATTCACAGCGATAGAATGGTTTTCCCAAATCCAGTCTTTGTTACTTACAATATCTCCAACTCTCATCTTCCTAAATGCAATTTTCTTGTGTTATTTATTGAACAACTTGCAAATGAGCCTGGCACTGAAGTACAACAGCCTAACCCACAGCCCCTATTCTGGGCATACAGCAAAATATGAACATTGCAAATCAGCAGAGTATATCAAACTACAAATAAAACGTACAGAGAAGATACTGATTTATCTCACATTTGGAATTTAAGGGTTTATTCCTCCTCTTTTATACAGTTACCCAAAGAAGTTGTGTGCTCAAGGAGGAAGGATGCATTTCTGGGTTGAAAGTGGTGTCCTGGTGGTATCCTGTTATCTTCAGTCTCCCATCATTTACATGGCGTGACTAGTTTGCATATTTACAGCGAGAGGACATTTCCTTTCACTTTGCAGCATGTTACTGATCTTAGTTCAAATAACAAATTATATATTAAGAATAACAGTTTCATTCATTTTAACTGTAGTCTCAGATTTTAATGCATTCTCCCTAATTCGAGCATGCCCATCTTCAATGAGCCAATCTTTATTTTCTAACAGCTTTGTCATCATAACTCCAGTTTATGGACCTATCACACATTTCATCCATCTTTAGCATTCATTCTCTCTGGAGATAGACAAGAAAGAAAGATCAGGTGGGGGGGGGGGGAGGAGAGGCAATTCTCAGTGAAGAAGGTGAGCTGGAAACGGAATATAAGAAATTGGATGAATGGACCATAAAGTGGATAGAAAATTGGCTAGATCATCGGGCTCAGCAAGTAGGATTCAATGGCTCAGTGTCTGGTTGGCAACCAGTAACGAGTGGAGTGCCCCAGGGATCGGACCTAGGGCCAGTTCTGTTCAACATCTTCATTAACGATCTCGATGATGGGATAGATTGCACGCTCAGTAAGTTTGCAGATGACACCAAGCTGGAGGGAATGGTAGACACACGGGAGGGCAGGGACAGGATTCAGGGAGACCTAGACAAATTAGAGCATTAGGCCAAAAGAAATCTCATGGAGGTTCAACAAGTGCAAAGTCCTGCACTTAGGACGGAAAAATCCCATGTACTACTACAGGCTGGGGACTGATCAGCTAAGTAGCAGCGCTGTAGAAAAGGACCTGGGGGTTATGGTGGATGGAAAGCTGGATATGAGCCAACAGTGTGCTCTTGTTGCCAAAAAGGACAATGGCATATTGGGCTGCATCA
Source organism: Pelusios castaneus (assembly GCA_007922175.1). Classification (NCBI taxonomy): domain Eukaryota; kingdom Metazoa; phylum Chordata; order Testudines; family Pelomedusidae; genus Pelusios; species Pelusios castaneus. The sequence continues at coordinate 98,924 of ML686086.1, forward strand.
GTAGGAGTATTGCCAGCAGATCGAAGGATGTGATAATTCCCCTCTATTCGACACTGCTGAGGCCACATCTGGAATACTGTGTTCAATTTTGGGCTCCCCACTACAGAAAGGATGTGGACAAATTAGAAAGAGTCCAGTGGAGGGCAATGAAAATGATTAGGGGGCTGGGGAACATGACTTATGAGGAGAAACTGAAGGAACTAGGCTTATTTAGTCAGCAGAAGAGAAGACTGAGGGGAGATTTGATTGCATCCTAACAGGTACAGCTGCAGCAGCCGTGTCTGCCACCTAAACTGGAGTTAAGCCCACTGGGAACTGTCTGTAACTCTCAGACTATCAGGAAGTTGTGCAGCCCTCAGGAGCGAGTTGGCCCAGTAACCTGGAAACCCGGGCGTCCCCCACCTGGGAAGTCCCCATAACAGATCTGTCCTGGAATAACAGACCCTGGGAACTCATCTCAGGACTTCTAATCTCCAGGCTCTGCGGCAAGGGCCTGGCAGGCCTGAAAGCCCCAGATCGAGCCAGGGTGCTAGGCCTTACAGGATCCCTGCTGCAAACAAGGGAAATGAGCTGTGGCTAGAGCTGGGATCTTTCTGGCCCATGGTTCCAAGCAGTGAGCCTGGAAGCCAGACATGGCCGGGCTGCCCCAGAGTTCAAGGCTCCTGGCTCTGAAGCAGTGAACTTGGCAGTGCTGCCTTGAAGCAGGGAAGCCTGATGGGTCAAAGATCCCAGGCTTGCATCGGTGCTGTCTGTACAGATCTGTGGACTCTGGAGTCTTACCAGTCTTACAATGACAGTTGTGTCAAATCCATAAAACTGATTCACTGAAACACTCCACTTAATCCAGTCCAAATCTTCCAACCAAACTAAGTTTTCCTTGAAAATTTCCAATCAGTCCTATATTCCCATACTTCAATTTACTTGCTGAAGTGCTGTGCTCCATCAGAGCCTATGGGCCAGATTCTACCACCTCCCTATGTGGAGCAATACCTTACTCTGCAAGTATTCCCATCAAAACCAACAGGTATACAGCTGCAGCAGCCTTGTCTCCCTCCTAAACTAGAGTTAAACCCACTGGGAACTGTCTGTAACTTTCCCCAATGCAGACAAGGACAAAGAGTTTCAAATTTCGGCCCTGGGTGTTGAGGGCTTGCCACAGACAAGTGGAAGGACAGACTACTCCCAGGCTGGGCATGCAGTGCTCACTGCAATCAACGGGAGTCATATGTTCAAACCGAGGGCCGTAGACCAGCCTTGCTCTGCACTGGGCACAGGGAAGGGACCTTTACACACAACAAGTGCTTTGCATATTTCCACCTGAGTGACATTTCCCAGCTGAGTGGGGCCAATATAAACATTTCCTTTTTTGCACTGTGCACTCCTGTGTCTGCCTCTCTAACAGCATCAAGATGATCTCACAGACTCATCTCATCTGGCTCCTAGTGCTCTGGATCCAGGGTAAGAACCAAATCAAAAGGGAGATTGGCGTCAAACAACGTGCTGCCAAGGTTAGGGATATGAAGACATTGACACGTCTGCACCACAAAGAGAAGCGACTTACAAAGGTCATTAGACAGATAGAATAACTAATATTAAATGCTCATAATACATTTCTTTTTATTTTAATCATTCCCTGTGCAGACTCCAGTGGGCAAATCGTGCTGACTCAGACTCCGGAATCCCTGGCAGTGTCTCCTGGAGACACAGTCACCATCAAGTGCAAAGCCAGTTCCAGTGTTAGCAACTACATGGCCTGGTACCAGCAGAAATCAGGAAAAGCTCCTAAGCTCCTTATCTACTATGCTAACACTCTGCAGTCTGGGGTCCCAGACCGGTTCAGCGGCAGTGGGTCGGGCACCGATTTCACATTCACAATCAGCAGGGTTGAAGCGGATGACGCTGGAGATTATTACTGTCAGCAGTATGATGAAGTCCCTCTCACACAGTGATTCAGACCAATACAAAAAGTTCCCCGTTCTCGTCAGTCTGCTGTCACGGTAGTGAGTGGCTACACAGACACACGGCAGTGTCTCAGGTGCGGCATTTCTAATGAAACCACAGCCTGAGTTTCCTCACTTTCTCTTCTTCCAATGTTCCAGGTAGATTCCGCACAGTCACAGTGATTCAGTACCTCAGCTGGGGGCTAGGTCGGCTTAATTATAGAAAACCGATCCTGAATTTGTAGCTGCCCACAGACTTGTTACAATAGAAATAATCATCTCAGGGTTCTCTTATCCATAGTTCACTATTTCTCAGTGCAAATCATGTTTTCACTACTTTGACCTTTACTAGTAGGCAAGGTTTAGATGAGTCATCCATGTCTCATAGAGTTACAACTGCAGAAGGCGGCTGTGATTGTCAGTTGCACCCATTATTCTCTATAACCCATGTGCTAACAATGGCCTTCTTTGAATGTACTCTTGGTTCTTACAACACCCCATCATGCCTGCGTTGAGCAATCTTCATATAAGAATCTGGCCTTGCTAGGGAATGTGGTGCTCTCTTACTTCAGGCACACAGAAGTAATAGTAATATCAGCATTAAGCTTTTTAAACAGACTTTTTATTCTCACTATTTTCTCATCTGTATCCCTGCTTTTAACATGTGTCACCTTCTGCCAGTGACGAGAACAACGGAAATGGCAAAGAACTGCACAGGGATCAATAGTCTTTCTGCTAGTGTTTGGGATTAATCATACTGGTAGATCAAAAAGAAGCATAGATTTGAACTGGTTTCCATGCAGTGTGGCCTAGTGGGTCAGCATAGGACAGGGAGGGATGCAGAACGATTTGATGATTAAATGCATCCAAAATTGAATAGATGTATTGTGCTCTTCAGCCTGGTATCTGAAAGGCAGAGTCATCCGTTAGCAAACTTGAAAACTATTGTAAATTCTTCTCTCCCTTGTTGCTCTCTTACCCTGAATCAAGAGCCCGCGCAGCCAGAGAATCTGAATCTGTTGCCTGATCATCATCTAGATTGTCTGATAAAAAAATATTAAATGTTAAACGGAGGCATTTTTTGTCTTGGTGGAACAGCTGGGGGATGTTGCTTGGGTGGAAATGACAGTGCAAAAGTGCAGTCTGGGGCACACCTTGAACCAGCCTTCCCATCACTCTGCCCTGCAATTTGGCCTTGTTTCTCACCACACCCTTTCCACATGTCCAGACCACCGGGTCACTAGTAACTTGTAGCCATCTGCGTCTAATGTAACATTTAGTTCCTTCTGGGCATGGGCAGTCCTTGTCCCAATCAGTTTATTCTCGCAGAACATAATCCGTCATTTTTTGACAAAGAACCATACTCCTTTTATTATGAGATTAGGTATTCTGAGTGGAATCCTACCCCAGTTATGTCAATGGGAGTTGTGGCCTTGAATCTCTAAACAACTCACAATATGACAAGAAAAACTCATTTTGAACTTTATAGTAGAATGAATACTGTTGATTTCTACCACAAAATGCAAAAAACAAACAAACAAACCCCAAAACATAGCATTTTTCCAGATGAACCATCTGAACATCTATCACTGGAATAATTAATGTCAAATTAAACTGATATAGAAAGATACGCAAGATTAGATTATGGACTTGGCATATTAGAAACTCTAGGCATAACTTTCTTATGGACCATTTTAAAAACCAAGATTCCATGAAATGTTTCAATCTCATCCAATCAGCATTTACTGAAGAAAAACTTTTCCATTAGAAAGTTTTCAACCAGCTCTACTCCACATGGCCCCTATCCAGTTTCATTAACTTGGTTCTTTCATGAGCTCATGATCCAGGACCAAAACACGGACACGCTCAAGCCCTGTTTACACAGGGGACATGAAAAAACTCCCCAGTAATTTTAACTCTCATTTAGTCAGCTATCATACAACTGTTCATACCAAGCTGGCCATAACTGGTTCATACCGAGCTGGCCCTGGGTATTAAGCCGATTCCACAGCCAAGTGGAAGGACAGACTACTCCCAGGCTGGGCATGCATTCTCACTGCCGTCAACGGGAGTCATATGTTCAAACCGAGGGCCGTAGACCAGCCTTGCTCTGCACTGGGGCACAGGGAAGGGACCTTTACACACAACAAGTGCTTTGCATATTTCCACCTGAATGACATTTCCCAGCTGAGCGGGGCCGATATAAACATTTCCTTTTTTACACTGTGCACTCCTGTGTCTGCCTCTCTAACAGCATCAAGATGATCTCACAGACTCATCTCATCTGGCTCCTAGTGCTCTGGATCCAGGGTAAGAACCAAATCAAAAGGGAGATTGGCATCAAACAACGTGCTGCCACGGTTAGGGATATGAAGACATTGACACGTCTGCACCACAAGGAGAAGCGCCTTACAAAGGTGATTAGACAGATAGAATAACTAATATTAAAAGCTCATAATACATTTCTTTTTATTTTAATAATTCCCTGTGCAGACTCCAGTGGGCAAATCGTGCTGACTCAGACTCCGGAATCCCTGGCAGTGTCTCCTGGAGACACAGTCACTATCAACTGCAAAGCCAGTTCCAGTGTTAGCAGCTACATGGCCTGGTACCAGCAGAAATCAGGACAAGCTCCTAAGCTCCTTATCTACAATGCTAACACTCTGCAGTCTGGGATCCCAGACCGGTTCAGTGGCAGTGGGTCGGGCACCGACTACACATTCACCATCAGCAGGGTAGAAGCGGATGATGTTGGAGATTATTACTGTCAATACCATGGCAGTACCCCGCACACAGTGATACAGACCAGTACAAATACCTCCCTGCTCTCTTGAGACTCTATTGCTGAGTGACACAGCTGCTTCCTGAACAGTCAGAGTGTCAGTTAAATGTAGATCTCACACACAGTAGCCCTGTGTCTCTCAAGGTGCGTCTACACTTGCAAGTTAGGTCGACTTAAGGAGGCTTCAGTCGACCTACACAAAGCCGCATCCACACTGGGCATTTATTAAGTCAACCTAAGTGCTCCCTTAAGTTGACTTAATAACAGCTTAAGTCAACTTAATAACACCACCCCTGAAAGTCGACTTAAGCCTTAAGTCGACTTCTTAAATTGAGTTAAAGCCAGTGTGGACGGGGAATAGCGCTAAATCGATCTTCTTAAATCAACTTCAAGCCAGTGTGGACGGCTATGTCTACTCTTAAGTCAACTTAACAGAGTTGACTTAACTTTACAAGTGTAGACATACCCTCAGACCTTGGACACTTCTCCCAACTGTCCAGTTCTCCCACTTAGCGCTCTCACACTGATACACTCAGTGTTTCACTACACCTGACATTCAGCCGTGTGCACGTTCCCACTGACAGCATGATCCAATCCTAGAGGCTTTTGGATACATTTACATGTAGACCCTATTATGTCACACAACTTGTCAAGAGTGACGCCACATGATCCTGTCCAACAGCCAAACCATGTGTTAATCGCAACAGGATTACTACAGACTAATAGGAAAATGGTGTCACATACATCTGCATTACACGGTGACAAATCCATAGCTACTTAGGAACTCAAAATTGTCACTACCTTGCAGACCGAAACAACAGAGGTCAGCTGGTAATAAAGAACCCTTGTCTCCCTCCACCAGGATAGAATTCCTTCTCTACATGACAGTTATAAAAGATGAGAGCTGATATTTGTAAAATATACTTTTTATTGTTCTGTGGACAAGACATAAGAAATTCTAGCCATAAAGCAAAGCATCCCTGATCCCCTCCCTGAAAATCCTTATGAATTGATGAACATAAATATTGGAAATAAATCCAGATGATTACAAGTGACCAGCAATTAGGATGACCATATAGTAAATGTGAAAATTTGGGACAGGGAATAGGAGGTAATTGGCATCTCTGTAAGAAAAAGACCAAATATCAGGACTGTTCCTTCACAGTTGGGACATCTGCTCACCCTAGCAGTGATACAGACATAGGACACTCAGTACACCAGGGCTTGACAAGTCCCCAGTGCCAGGCCACCATGGTGCCTAGAAATTTATTCGTGGTACCTAGTACCCCAGTGGAAATTCCAGCAGCAGGGAGGGATGTGCACTTAGCACCACTCCCAAAAGCACCATAAGTGCTGACTTTTTTTTAGCGGTGGAGGGGTGGGGTCTCTTCTTTTGGCAGCAGGGCACATTCAGCTCCTTAATTTGGGGGCTGGCTCACACATGGATAGGAAATTTATCAAGCCTTGCAGTATACAAGCAAACTAATGCTGAATCTCCTGGACACCAGCGGAGATCAGAAATCCGTTGAAGGCAATCATGTTGCACTGTTCCATACTAAGAAAGAGAAGACTCAGGGAGCACAGAATGGAAGAGCCATGTACCACCCTGATCCATGTGTGCAGCTCTCACTACCATTAAATAGGATTTGCCCCTTCCCCACTTTCTCTATATTGGGCCACAGTAAATGCACATTTACATAGAGATGTTTTGCATATTTCCACCTGAGTGACGTATCCCTGCTCTGTGGGGCCGCTATAAATGTTACAGGTCAATGCCTTAGGTATCTCAACACAATATCTTTCAGTCTAGAAGCATCAAGATGATCTCGCAAATCCAGCTTCTCTGCCTCTTGATGCTCTGGATTCAGGGTAAGGAAAGGAACAGGGGAGAAGTTAACTTAAAATAATTTGTTACCCAGATGTAGAAGACAATGACTGTGGTTCTGAAATCTCTGTCTCCCAGACATCTTCTAAATTGCATTAGACAGATGAGTGGATTTTTTTGTTGAGAGCACAACAGCTCTTAATTACAAGTGTCGGCAGGTGTGACTGTAACTACGCTTTTTAAACGAGATGGAGACACTAAAAATTTCTCTATGCCTTTGTTAAACTGTGTTTGATTTAAATGGACTTTATGTTCCTTGATTTCATTGCGTCTCCATGCAGGATCCAGAGGGGACATCCTTGTGACTCAGACACCGGAATTCCTGTCGGCGTCACTAGGAGACACAGTCACCATCAGCTGCAGAACCAGTTCCAGTGCTAGCAGCTACATGGCTTTATACCAGCAGAAAACAGGACAAGCTCCTAAACTTCTCCTCTACAGCCCAAACTCTCGCCCCTCCGGGATCCCAGACCGGTTCAGCAGCAGTGGGTCGGGCACTGATTTCACATTCACAATCAGCAGGGTTGAAGCTGATGATGTGGGAGATTATTACTGTCAGCAGCATAGCAACTGGCCTCTCACAGTGATACAGACCAATACAAAAACCTCCCCGCTCTCGTCGGCATCCTGTCACAGTAGCGAGCGGCTACACTGAAGCAGCCCAGCTGTAGCATTTCTAATGAAGACATGGCCTGAGTTTCTGTAGTTTCTGTTCCTCTGTGTTCCAGCTGCATCCTGCGCGCTCTCTCTGTACCTAATGCTGTCTGCACTGGGGGTCTGGTCAGCTTAACGATGTCACTCAAAGATGTGGATTTTTCACAGGGACTCAGCTAGGCTGATGAAGCTTTTCAGCATAGACCAGCCCTGTGAAACTAGTGCACACCACAGGCCAGACAGAGCTTTCTCCCACTTCTGGCTCAGCCTCACTCCCCCACGCAGTTCTTTCCTGTTGTTTCATCACCCCCCACCACACAATAGCCCTTGGACTAGCATACCTGTTACTCCTGACATAATATTGTAATGTGATCACTCAGTACCTTTCGAAAGTGCCCTCGAGTTTGAGAACCTTACCAATGGCACTGTTAGCTTCACTTCTCCTTTGTAACTTCTCTATGGTTGGAGAAGTTTTGAAAAATTAGAGTGTGGAAAAAGAAAATATCCCCCAAAAAGTGGGTGTGTGGGAAAGGCACCTACAAGACATCATCTGTTCTAATCCAGTGGTTTTTTACATGGAACCCTAAGAAATTTCAAATGAAGCTGTGATCCCCATCTGAAATCTTAGACATAGTTTGTGGACATCAGGGTGAAAACACTTTTCTAGCCTATGACCTTCAATAGCGAGAAAGGAGAAGAGAATATTGGAAATTTTAGATTTGCAAAATTAAAACGTGTGGAGGGAAGGTGAAAAATCAAAACAAAATGGAAGTTTAAAATTAAAATTAATGCATTACAACATTTCCAGGTTTTTGTTTAAAAATTACCTGTTGAAAAAAAAATCTTAAAAACTAGTTTGTTTCAAAAAAAAAAAAAAATTGTTTGAGACACCCCTTTTTTCCAGTGGGAAAAGTTTTTGGTTGAAAAATTCCAACCAGTTTTATTTGGGACAGCTGCCATTCTACAGGGTATCACATGGTCCCTCCTCCATTCTACCTCCTGGAGTTGAACAGGAGATAGCAGTTAGGAGACTGACACAAACCGAGAACTCAGTACTGTAACATTAGCAGTGCTAGGTGACTCTTCAGCTATGTCTACACTGGCAAGTTAGTTCGAATTAAGGCTTAATTAGGCTTAATTTGAACTAACTAAAGCCATGGCTACACTAAGCTTTAGTTAGTTCGAATTAAGGGCTTCCTTAATTCGAACTAATAAATTTGAATAGAGTATTCGAACTAAGGGGTTAATTCAAACTAATTAGTTCAAATTAACCAATGTGGCCATGTTAATTCGAACTAATTTCTTAGTTAGAATTAACCGGCCATTGAAATGAATGGGGATCGCTAATTCGAACTCAGCAAGTGCTTGCTTAGTTCGAACTAACATTCCAGTGGGGCCATGCTAGTTTGAATTAAGCTAATTTGAACTAACTAAAATTAGTTCAAATTAGTTAGTTCGAACTAACTAATTTGAACTAATTTTAGCAAGTGTAGACATAGCCTTCCATATTTTTACAAATGATACTCACGGGTATATCTGCGCTGCAATCCAGAGCTGTGATTGCAGAATACGTAAAAGCTAGCTCAAGTAAATACAACAGTTTAGTTGTGGCAGTGAGGATGTGGACGCAGGCTAGATGTCTGAGTACAATCCCACTGAGACCTCTGGTGCATACTCAAGCAGCTAGCCTGTGCCACCCTCATCCTGCCATGGTGTGAGCCCAAGTGCTTCTTGATGTCTTCTGACAAAGGGTTCCCAGTCCTGTCTCCCCAACTCCTGGCTGGCCTGCCCAACTCACTACACCTAAGACATTGCTGTCCTAAGGTTTACCTACAAAGAATGTCATATGAGGTAGCAAATGAAAGCTTCTATTATGCTGGTCACCCGATCATTGTGTGTGTCTATGTACAGGTAGCGATGAAGAAGTTGCATCTTTAAACTAAAATTATGTTTAAACCAAGTGTGACGTGCCTTTACTGTCTGGGCTGGTGTGTAACTGAGTCACCCCACCCCTGAAGCCTGTCTTGCACTTACTGTACTGTGTGAATCCCCACTCCTGGGTCAGCCCACGCACATCCCCCTGAAAACAAGCGGATCTTACCTTAGCGAGTGACCACTCATGGGATTATGCAACAGAATGACCCCAGTAGACATCCCCAGGCCCAGATGCAAACCTAGGAACTGCTGTCTTACAGAGTTCAGCGACATGCAGAGGGTTCTGCGAGGACAAAGGCACAGATGTGAGAACCTGACAAATGGGTGCATGAGACAGTGAGAGCAGGCAGAATCGGGTGGCGAAGTGAAGCTGGACAAGGGAGGAGAACTCAGGAGAGGCAGAGTTATGCAGAGCTTTGTAGGCAATGACAAGAAGCTTATTTCCAATGTGACAGCAGAGAGGGTCCAGTGAAGAGCTGCAAAGAGAAGTGGGATGTGATCAAATGGTCAAGTTCAGCAGAACTGGGCCTGGATTGAAGTAGGGGGATGGTGGGTGTGTTTTGAAGACCAGAGGGTAGATCATGGCTATCATCAAGGTGAGGACCTCAGTGTAAGATTTGGCTGCCGGGGATGGAAATAAAAGATGACATGATGAGAAGTAAAGGAAAAACAAGCTGCAGAATTTTGATGTGGTCTGGACGTGTGGAAAGGATGTGGTCAGAAACATGCTCATGTTACAGGGATGTCTGTGCCCTTTTACCTGCTGTCTGAGGCACAGACAATGCATGTTTCCCAGAATAATGTTTAGTTTTTTTGCATCTCCCCTGCTGACCAGTGTGTGACCTTCAATACGTTATTTCCTCTCTCATTTCTCATGTGTCTCTGTTCCCCCATCCGTCAACAGAAGATCTCGCGTATCTACACTGTAAGTTTCTTGGGGGCAGGGACACTGCACTCTGTTGGTACTTCAATGACATGTCTGTAATAGTGCTTATTTCAGCTAATAAATACTAAATAATACTAATGGAAAAAATCCAACATTTTCTAACTTGTGTGCCTAACTTCAGCCATCCAAATCCATACTGTGCCTCCAAAATAAAGGTAGCTTGACTTCCAGAGACGCTCAGCCCACATAACTTCCAACGCAAACTGAGAGTGCTCAGCACCTTCAAATACTAAGCTATGTTTATTTATAAGCAGCCAACTATGGCCAACTTTAGGCTCGCAGATATGGCAATGTAAGAGCTAATAGAAAATTGACCTGTATAACACACATCTGTTAATATAACAGACCAAGACATTATTCATGCTGCAGTTCTCTATTCAACTTCAATCTGCTGCCATATTGACATTTTCTTGCCTCACTTGATATACACAATTATTGGATTTTAATACAACATTTATAGAATAGCATTCATCTAATAAAGAGGAACCTCCAACTGTTACTGTCACTAGATGGCACCACTTATGTACAAACCGTATCCTTCAGAAATGAGCACATCACGTTCTGGACACAGTTCATGTTCAGAAGCAGTGCGAGCAAATCACTTCTGCATCACCAAACCCTGAGCCTGTGACACAGGAACAAAGACTAAATACTTTGCATGTTTCCAACTGACTGATGTTTCTCTGACGCTCTGAGCTGTCATAAATGCAGCATTTAGCTCCCTGTACTTTATTGATCAGCACTGCTCAGGCCCTACATACCAAGATGATCTCTCAGGCTCCGTTCATATGGTTGTTATTACTCTGGATCCAAGGTAAGAAAGAATCCATGACAGAGTGGACCTGATTCTCCCCTCAATTACACTTATTTTATATGGACTCAGTCAGGTTACCCCTGATTCACACCCAGGTGAAGTTAGAGGAGAATAAGGACTGTATACTTTGTGATCAAAGCCCCGACATTCCTTTAATTATTTAATTACACTAGTTAATTAATTGTACAGTACAGACATTTCAAATCTATCCATGCTGCTTTACCTGAAATTAAGAAAACTATAAATACAAGTAACATTAGGATGGTTTATTTTTGCTGGATTATTCATATTTTGTTAAATTTCAGGTTCTAGCTGGGATGTTGTGATGACTCAGACGCCAGACGCCCTGGCAGTGTCTCCTGGAGACACAGTCACTATCTGCTGCAAAGCCAGTTCAAGCATTCATAACTGGATATCCTGGTACCGACAGAAATCAGGACAAGCTCCTAAACTTCTGATCTATGCTGCTACCTCCCTGCAAACTGGGGTCCCGGCCCGGTTCAGCGGCAATGGGTATGGGACCGATTTCACTCTCACCATCAGCAGTCTTGAAGCTGAAGATGCTGGAGATTATTTTTGCGAACAAGGTTATAGCTCGCCGTTCACAGTGACACAGACCAATACAAAAACTTCCCTGTCCTGGTCTGTTTGTCCTGCTCAGCTGTTTCCCTTACACGCTCTCAGTGTTAGTGCCCCTGACATGGGGACAGTGCTTGGGCCAGACGTCAGGCACCACACTGAAGCCTCCTTCTCCTGGGGCTTGTCCTGACCGCAGTGATTGCTTGAGCTATAACGCACGACTTGTCTCCAGCCTGAGTCCCGGCCACACACAAAACTCTTCCGCTCGAGTTAATGGTGATTTAAACTAACTGCTGCCCCAGCCGCATGAGCATAGTTTGGGCAGAGTGTGGGTTAAACCTTACTGCTACTGCCTGGAAAGGGGGAAAATAACTCATTTTTTAGTTCATGGGGAATTTAAAAAACCATTTGGCTTTGGTCAAACTAAATCCGAAAATTCTAAATAATGTCAGCAAATCAAAAGACGTCCATTTCGGGTCAAACATGGCTACCCCTTTGGAATTTAATTGTTTCCAGGCATTTTTAAAGGGCTCAAGTCAAAAAAAATGGCTGCGGGAGAAGGAAGCGACACTGCCTCTTTTATAAGTTTTAGCCCAGCGGCTAGATCCGGATGTGAGACACCCAACTTCAATTCCCTGGTTCACAGCAGGTGTTTGGCGGGGGGGGGGGAGAGGAGGGGATTGAATACCATCTCCCACATCCCAACTGAGTGATCTAACCACTGAGCTAAAATTATATGGACGAGGCATCACCCTCACCAATCCCCACAATGGTGAATTCGAATCAAATCCACAGATAGTTTTAGGTCAGCTGAAACTGCGTCTTTCCGTGAATAAACTATTTGTCCGTAAAATTGCACCCAGCTCAATGGCTGACCCTCAGGCTAGTCATGTAGTTAACTCTGTGCTGCTAATCCAAACACTCTGTGCAGCTCAAGTTTTCTTGTGACTGCTCTCGCTCCAGCCAGTCCAGCTCAAGGGCAGTTGACTTGAGTGTAGATAGCTTAAAAAACAAAGACAAGCCTTACTTAGCTCTGCACCTTCCCCACCAGGTGGCATCTGATCCAACCACTCTTTAGCACAGGGATGAAAACGTTCTTCTCTCATTCCTAAGTGGACCTTTGATTGCAAAGTCAAAGTACGAACACACAAGTAAGGAAGGCTATTCCTTGATACTTAGACTCAAACATCATCCTAAAATAAATGCTAGTCTACCTTGCAAATCCCATCAACAGTCCCAAATCCACACTCCACAAAGAACCTGCTTGGTAACAAGTTATCATCAGCTCCATAGGGACCACCAGTTGGTTGAGTATTCTGAATGATTTTTCCTTACACTAAGAAAAAAAATGTTTTTAAAGAAAGGATCTGTTTCTGGTGGTATAATTGCCTGTTTAGGGAGAACTTTTGTGCAGGATTAGGTAGCACAGGCTATGATGGTCAATCTGGAAGCTAGGGAGAACTATGGGATCTGCCTGCATCCAACTGTGTCACTAAAGAACCCTGTTTCTACCCAAATCAACGGAGTCTTCTCTCTCCCCCATTCTAAAGGATGCTCCAGATCTCAGAACAAGGGAACTATTTAAGTTATTATACTGTGTCCATCACCACAATATCTGAAAATTTAGTCAAAATTTTTCATATGGAAAACATTCCCATCAGAAAATGTGGCTTCATCTACATCAAAAGTTTCTGCCAGATACTGCTGATTTCCATTTTTATTCTTTAACGGGAGAATCTAAATAAAAATGTTTCTTTCAAAGCTACATTTTGAAACTCCTTTTTAAATGTCAACCCAAGGTGATAAATGTCAGTTGTTATATACAGTGTTGTTATAGTAGCTAGGATATTAGAGACACAAAGTGGATGAAGTAATACCTTTTATTGGATCCAAATTCTGTTGGTGAGAGAGAGAAGCTTTTGAGCTTACACAGACCTGAAGAACTTAGTGTAAGCACAAAACTTGTGTCTCTGACCAGCAGAAGTTGGTCCAATAAAAGATATTACCATACCCGCCTTGTCTCTCAAGTGTCACTCAGACAGGCCAAATCATTTGGGTCCGACCAAAAATGTTAATTTTTTTCCATTTCAACATTCCTGATTGAAATCTCTTGGGAATATGTGTTTGATGAAAATTTCCAATATTTCAATTTTCTTTCCAATTTGGGATGCAAAGCAGTTTTGATGCATCAAAATTTCCTGCAAAAGAAAAATTGTGTTTTTTCAAAAGCTCTAGTATCCCATTGCTTATCCAATATTATCCACTTGCAAAATGGAAGGAGAGAGAGAGAGAAGCAGAGTGTATTCAATTCAGAACATTTCTACTGTCAGGGTAGGTCTACGCTGCCAGGGGCATTATCAGGGTGCAGTATAGATTCTGCAAGATCATTTGAGCAGCAGTGGAGACCTGCTTGATCAAATCCGAAAATCGAAGCCACTAATCCACCGCACAAGAAGAGTAACACTGTGTTGACCGGAGGGAATTTCCCATTGGTCCAGCTCAGTGGGGAAGCCACCATAAGTGGCAGTTAGGAAGTCAATGGGAGATACACAAGCTACTCTACGAAATCCACCAGCAGTGTAGACCTGGCTTCAGTCAACATTTTAAAAAGCCAGTAGGACTAGATTCTTCTCTCAGTAAAGCTGATATAAATCAGAAACAACTCCAATGATTTCATCTTAATAAGGGCAGATTCCATACCTAATAAACATTACACGAGATACCATCCAATGAGGGAGTTTCCTGTAATTTAATTTTTCCTCCCTATTAACTTAAAAAAAATTATTTTTTTCCCTAAATTACAGGGGGCAGAGGGCAGGCTGATTTGAGTGGTTGGTTGGACCTGTTACAGAAAGAGTGGATAAGAGCAAAAGCCATATTCGGATCCAAAGCCAAATTTATCCATGGTTTCACATTAGATTTTTAGAATACCTCCTCTAGATAGCCTCACAGATGCAGACCAAAGATGCTGGACAAGGAAACACTCATTTTTCTATTAGAATATAAATAAAAATCCACTATATTGCATCATATGGGTGACAGATAAGCAACTCATCTTAGCAATGATTTTCATGTTTTTACAGTTCAATTCTGTAATGAAATATACGGGCAAGTTTCTCATTTTCACTTGGTTTACACAACAAGTCTGTTACTGTTACTGCATTTTTTAAAAGGAAATCATGTTGCTAAATCAGATAAAATACATTGAGCAATCCAGAGTATATTTGCTTCCATATCAATTCTTATAACAAGGAAATTATCCTTTGAGGAGATAAAGTTATTTTAAACATGTCTTCCACCACAGCATGGCATTATTGAAAAATGTGCTGGTGGATTATGAATATTTGAATTTGGTTCACAAAATACAGTATTTCCTTCCAGTGAGCTCTGCCCCACTGCACCTTGCAGAGGAAAGAGACATTTACAGAACAAACAGCATCCCAGATCTGACCTCTTTAAAGAAAAAGCTGAAATTCCACACCGCTGACACTAGATGGCCACATTGAACCATCTTTCCATGGAAGGTGCTGAGATGACCATACTCAAAAGTCTAACTTTCAATCTCCAGGAATGAAAATAATGGTCTATTTATGACATCTTACACAAAACATGGGAAGCACTAAGACAGGGCTACAAAATTATTTAATGAAATACTAGCCTATTCCTGTGTCTTTTGGGGATTTGAATGGGAAAAGAGTCAGGAGATTACAGGATTAAGTTCCCACAAGACTTGTATCTCTGTAAGGGCTTTGAGGTGAAGACTGAACAAACCCAGTAAGGAAGGGAAGGGTTTGCCCCTTTGTGCAGATCCCCACTCCACACCGACAAATGCCATTTCATCACAAACTAAAGGACAGGGACTGTATGGCTATGTCTACACTTGTAAATTTAGGTCGACTTTAGTTAAGTCGACCTAACTAAATCGACTTTAAGTTGACTTAGTTAAGTCAACTTAGCATGTCTACACCTAAATTTTAAGTTGATTTAGGGGGGAACTTACAAAGTTGACCTAGAGCGTCCACACTGGATGCCTAGGTTGACTTCTAGGGGCTAGGGGGGCCTTGGGCAGGACCACGGTGACAGGGGGGGCACCCCTTGCCCAGTGCCAGGGGGCTCAGCCTTTGCTCCATTGTACCTGGGTACAATGGAGCAAAGGGGGACAGGGACCCTGGCAGGGCATAGAGGCAGGGTGGGCAGGGCTCTGTAGTGCCCTGTGGAGAGGAATGCCAGGCTCCCCCTGTACCTCGCCCCCCAGCAGGGAGGGCAATGGGGGACTCCTGGAGAGCCCTAAGTGGACTCTAAGTCAACTTAGGGCTACTCGAGGTCTACATTGGCTTAAGTCGACTTTAGAAAGTCGACTTAAGCCTAAAGTCGAATTAAAAGGCGGTTTAATAAAGTCGACTTAATTTTCACTAAGTCGACTTTATTTTCCTTAAGTTGATTTAAGCAGCTTGCTTAAGTCGACTTAAGGAAAGTGTAGTGTAGACGCAGAGTAAATTAAATCGACTTAAGCAAGCTTAAGTCGACTTAATTTACAAGTGTAGACGCAGCCTATCTCATTTGAGCTTATTCAGCACCCAACAAAATAGGGTCCTGCTCCACAAAGGAACCTCTGATCCCACCATCACTATCATCAGAACTGCCGCTGGAACACATATTGAGGATACTGCCCCAGCCTTTATCAGACTGAACTTTTTTATGTCATCCACAGCCCCTTAAACCTCCCTTCTTCTGAATGTTTTTAGGTCACCTGGGAATTTTCATCTCTGAACTAGATTTGCATATTTCACACTCACGTGGTGCTGCCCGTGTAGCTCTGGGCCGTTATAAATGTTCAATGGCACTTGTTACACTTTGCTGATCAGCACTGAGCCAGTCACACATATCAAGATGATCTCGCAGGCTCAGCTCTTCTGCCTGCTAGTGCTCTGGATCCAGCGTAAGAATCAAACCAATAGATCACTGTATCCTTCAACCATCCCACAATGATCCACAGAAAAATTGAAAGTGATTCTTTAGCCATAAACATTCCTCAGTTAGGGACATTAACTTCAGAATTGCTTGTCTCCTAATTGCAACTGAGAGAGAAAGCAGATTTGAGAAACACACAAGGTATTGAAAAATGAAAGAATCACCTGGAACCTACCATTAGCATCATTTTGAGAATGATGAACCTTTGTAAGCATCGGAAAAGGCCCATGGGAATATTTATAAAGACGAGATACTGTGTATTTAATTAACTATACTCTTGAAATAAATATTTCTATACATATTTATGCTGAATGTACAGATTAGAGGGAGACTATACGTGCATATACTAATTAACATCCTTTTTTAAAAATTCAGATGCCAATGGGCAGATTGTGCTGACTCAGACTCCAGAATCCGTGGCAGTGTCTCCTGGGGATACAATCACTATCCAGTGCAAAGCCAGTTCAAGCCTTAACTATGGTAGCACTCCCTATTTAACCTGGTATCAACAGAACCAGGGACAAGCTCCTAAGATGCTTATCTACGATGGTACCAGCCGGCCATCCGGGGTCCCCACCCGGTTCAGCGGCAGTAGCTCTGGCACCGATTTCACTCTCACAATCAGCAAGTTTGAAGCTGAAGATACCGGCGATTATTACTGTCAACAAGGCATAAGCTTCCCTCTCACAGTGATAAGGACCAATACAAAAACCTCTCCATCCTGTTACTTTCGCTGAACAGCTGCTTCCTATTCATAATTGCTACACTAGATTTCAGACAGCATTTTGATGAATCTTGCAACACCAGGGAGAGTTCTCTGTGCCACTGCTGATTTTTCTATAATATTGTTGTCTCCTTCCCAACACCAATGTTGTCCCTCTGCCGAGATGATTTATGGCCCAGATTCTTGGAGTAAGAGAAATCCATTATGTCTAGTGTAAGTGTACTAAGCATAACTACATATACACCTGTCCTGGAACAGAGGTGATCAAAGACGGCATGCAGGAAACCTTCTTTCAGAAATCCCTTTCCAACACCTATGCCCATATCCCAGAAAGCAAATCTCCTTCAAGAATTTAATCAGAGGCAAAGAGAGCAACCTCTCCTGCTATTGCTCACACAGATCCTTTTAGTCAGAGCCATGCATAACCCAAACCAATAACAAATTGCTACAAATTGTTTACAACAGTTAGTGAATCCTAGAAACAGTGATTCCCAACTATTTTGGCTTCGGAGCCGCAAGTATCATATTTACAACAGTCCTGAAGGGCCATGTCTTTGCCAGCATCTCCTCCCCATGCACTGCAGCCAGATGGAAGAGGTGAAATGAGGAGGCTGCCTCCTCACTGATCTCTCCTTTCCCAGGTGCAGCAGGGAAATTGCACTTATTCTGCAGCCCCGTGTGCTCCACCTGGGGTCCTAAGCAGTGACTTCCTTCTGCAGACAGGGGGATGACAGATCAGTGCTCCCCTCCCTCTGGCTCCAGCAGGCACTCCAGCACCTATGGACCTGGGGGGGAGCACTTTGTTGTGATCTCCCACCCCCTGGATTGCAGCAAGGAGTCTGTCCCAGCTTTTAACCTCTCAGAAACACTCTGCACCAGCAGGAGGGGCCCCCAGGCCACAGATTTGGAACCACTGTCTAGAAATAACCCGCTCTGCCACCTTCCCCTGTCCTCCTCGCTGCTGGCCCCCACCACCTCCCCCTGCAGCCTCCCTGTGCCCCCCCACTGGCCACCACCCAACTGGCTTACCCACTGCCCCCCCCGGCAGTCCACCACCTAACACCAGCACAAACCTCCCACCAAGCTTCTTCAGTGAACCCGGTTGTTTTTACAGTTAATGGCAGTTTTCACCAAATCTTTAGATCCTTAAATCTCATTCAAACTTAAAGCCTTTTATAGCTCACTTCTCTGCTCACGGCTATTCCAGGTGGTTGTTGATGTGAAACACCCCAGAACCCTGATGGCCTGCCCATGGAGTGCTGCAGAATGTAAGCTACAGATGGTCCAGAGTTGCACGTATTGTAGACAGACTGAGATTCACATTTATTAACCTCCCAAGGAGGTTGGATTCAGGACTTTGGTTTTGTCCGTTAAAGAGAGAGTGGCCAGTCATGCAAATCCAGATACAGAACCAAACTCTTCCATAATTTGGAACTTAGCCTGGGATATTGATTCAGGCTCAACTCTAATCTAAATGTGGTAACTGCAGAGTGAATAGAGCCCTACTCCACAAGCAATGCCACTGAAATGAGTAAAATTGCTAATGAAGCAGGGTTCTCCTCAGACTCTGGCTCTGATTTACCTATCATATAGACACAAACACTGGATTCTAAGCTAAAGCTTTTAATTATTAAAAAAATCTAGCTGATATTTGAGCAATAATATTCAGTTTCATAGAGAGGAGCTGCATTCTCAGCCCAAACGCTATACATGGTTCTTTCTCTACTGAGCCATAGAGGATGCACATTTCTACAGAGCTGCTGCTTTGCATATTTCCACCTGAGTGACATTTCCTTGCAATGCAGGCAGCTATAAAAGTTATATTTATTAGAATAATTCCTTAGACTTAAGTGACTGTTAGACTTGAGGAACCAGGATGATCTCTCAGACTCATCTGATCTGGCTCCTTGTGCTCTGGATTCAGGGTAAGAACATCATCAGGGGAACAATTAGAAGAAGATAATCTCTCACCAAGATTTAATTATCACAGATCTACATCAAATCAACATTAACTCTTCATCCCATGAGAGCACAGAGATATTTCCAGTGGTCATACACTTTGATATAACTATGTCGCTCATTTGAAAGTTAGAGAGTAAATATTTGTAGTTCTCCATTTTTAACAGAATTTAATACAATTTTCCTTTATTTTTCTTATGTTTTTCTTGTCATCCAGATGCCAGTGGGCAGATTGTGATGACTCAGACTCCAGAATCCCTGTCGGTGTCTCCAGGAGACAGAGTCACCATCAACTGCAAAGCCAGTTCCAGTGCTAGCGGCGTGGTTTCCTGGTACCAACAGAAACCAGGACAAGCACCTAAGCTTCTCATCTATCTGGCTTCCACCCGTCCCTCCGGGATCCCAGACCGGTTCAGTGGCAGTGGGTCTGGCACCGACTACACGTTTACCATCAGTAGAGTTGAAGCTGATGATGCTGGAGATTATTATTGTCAACAAGGCTATAGTGGCTACTCACAGTGATACAGACCCATACAAAAACCTTTGTTCCACCCCTTTTACTCAATGTAACAGCTGGTTCCTACCCACTCCCACAACAGACAAGTATTTGCCACATTTTGGGCAACTTTTGAGAAACCGCATACCACAGTCTAATTTCCTCTTCTCATTTCTACAACTCCCTGCCTGCACTAGCACAAAGACTGGAATTTAGAGGCCTATTTATTACAATAAAGTCAGCAGCTTCCCTTTGTCCACTCAAACCTATATACTCCTTCCTATAAGGTGGATCCAAGGTTATTGCAATACAAGAAACTCTAGAGAGAGCAAGATCATCTCTCCGACTCAGCTTTTCTGGCTCCTAGTCCTCTGGACTCCGAGTAACAACAACAGGGAAGAGATTAATTTAAAATAAAAATACCAAAACTACAAACATTGAAATATCTTTATTTCTTTAACAAAAGTTAACTCTTACCTACAGAGAGATATTGACTTAAAATGAACTCAGAGCTTAGTGTAGCTTGTGATGATTCAGCCTCCCAGATCCTGAACTCTGAGACAAAACAACGCCATAAACTGTAAAGCCAGTACGAACTCCAGCACTTGTTTAACCTGGTGCCAATAAAAATCCAGCCATTGATTCTCAAGAGCTCCTTACCTACTATGCTACCTCCCTGCAACGTGGGGTCCCAGCCTGCTTCAGTGGCAGAGAGTCTGGCAATAATTTCACTCTCACAATCAGAAGCACTGAAGATGAAGCTGTAGGAAATTATTACTGTCAACAAGGCTATAGCTCCCCTATACCAGGGTTACAGACACAAACACAAAACTCCCTGTACTACTCTGGTTCCTTTACGCTGTGAATCAGCTGCTTTACGTACAGACCCACAGTGCCAGCGACATCTTGCATCTGACGAAGTGGGTTGGAGCGCACGAACACTTATGCCCGAGGAAATTTGTTAGTCTTTAAGGTGCCACCGGACTCTTGTTGAAAGTGTCCTATGGAATCTTGCAAATTTCAAGGCATACAAATTTTCTAAAGCAAAAATACAATGAGGGAGCAATACTGGGCATTATTGTGGGAATTAGTTGCACCCTTCACTATGGTGACTTTGCAGTGTCTCCATAATAAATACCATTTAAGCTAACTCCTCTACGGTAGCCTCACAGAGGCAGATCAAAGATGCTGGACAAGGAAACACTTTTTTTATTCAGATAGAGAGAAAAATCCATTAGGCCGCATCATGTGGGTTATAGACAAGCAACTCATCTTAGCCCTGATTCTTTTTCTTTTACGGTTCGATTCAATTCACAATCCATATAAAAACATTGTAGCAATGGTCACAGCTCTACAATTTATGCTAGCATCACTGTAGCGTTTTGGATCAGTACTGTACTAATATATGATAAAGGCAGTTTCTCACTCGGTTTACACAGTAGGTCTGATACTGTTAATACATTTGTTTAAAAAGGAAATCATGTTGCTAGATCAATTAAAATACATTGTGATGTCAAAAATATATTCATTTCTATATCTATTGTTATAACAGGTAAATTAACCTTTGAGGGCACATAAAAGTTATTCTTTTAAGATGTCTCCCACTACAGCATGTCATTATTGAAAAGTGTGTAGGTGGGGTTATGAATATTTGAATTGTTTGTTCACAAAATACAATATTTCCTTCCAGTGAGCTCTGCCCCACAGCACCTTGTGGGGGGAGGAGCGGGGAGAGACATTTTCAGAACAGCTCCATGCCAGATATGACCTCTTTAAAGAAAAAGCTGAAATTCCACACCGCTGACACTAGATGGCCACATTGAACCATCTTTCCATGGAAGGTGCTGGGATGACCATGCTCAAAAGTCTAACCTTCAATCTCCAGGAATGAAAATAATGGTCTATTTATAACATCTTACACAAAACACGGGAAACACTGAGACAGGGCTCAAAAATTATTTAATGGAATACTAGCCTATTCCTGTGTCTTTTGGGGATTTGAATGGAAAAAGAAGTCAGGAGATTACAGGATTAAGTTCCCACAAGACTTATATCTCTGTAAGGGCTTTGAGGTGAAGACTAAACAAACCCAGTTAGGAAGGGAAGGGTTAGCAACTCTGTGCAGATCCCCACTCCACACCGACAAATGCTATTTCATCACAAACTAAGGGGCAGGGATTGTATTTGATTTGAGCTTAATGAGCACGCAACAAAATAAGGTCCTGCTCCACAAAGGAACCTCTGATCCCACCATCCCTATCATCAGAATTGCTGCTGGAACACAAATTAAGGATACTGCCCCAGCCCTTATCAGACTGAACATTTTTATTTCATCCACAGCCCCTTTACCCTCCCTTCTCCTGAATGTTTTTAGGTCACCTGGGAATTTTCATTGCTGAGCTAGATTTGCATATTTCACACTCGAGTGGTGCCGCACGTGCAACTCTGTGCCGTTATACATGTTCCACGGCACTTGTTACACTTTGCTGATCAGCACTGAGCCAGTCGCACATATCAAGATGATCTCACAGGCTCAGCTCTTCTTCCTGCTAGCGCTCTGGATCCAGGGTAAGAATCAACACAAGAGGGCACTGTATCCTTCAATCATCCCACAATGATCCATGGAAAAATTGAAAGATTGATTCTTTAGCTATAAACATCCCTCAATTAGGGATATTAACTTGAGAAATGCTTGTCTCCTAATTGCAACTGAGAGAGAAATCAGGTTTGAGAAACACACAAGCTATTGAAAAATGAAAGAATCACCTGGAACCTACCATTAGCATCATTTTGAGAATGATGAACTTTCGTAAGCATGGGAAAAGGCCCATGGGAATATTTATAAAGACAAGATACTGTGTATTTAATTAACTATACTCTTGAAATAAATATTTCTATACATATCATACTGAATATACAGACCAGAAAGAGACTATAAATGTATATACTTATTAATACGTATTTTTATATTCAGACTCCAGTGGGCAGATTGTGCTGACTCAGACTCCGGAATCCCTGGCAGTGTCTCCTGCAAAGCCAGTTCAAGCCTCACCCATGGTAGCACGTATTTATTAGCCTGGTACCAACAGAAACTGGGACAAGTTCCCAGAACACTTATCTATCATGCCACCTCCCGGCCGTCTGAAGTCCCAGCCCGGTTCAGCGGCAGTGGGTCTGGCACCGATTACACGCTCACAATCAACAGAGTTGAAGTTGAAGATGCTGGAGATTATTATTGTCAACAAGGCTACGCCCCTCTCACAGTGATACAGACCAATACACAAACCTCTCCATCCTGTTACTTTCACTGAACAGCTGCTTCCTATAAACACTAGGTTTCAGACAGCATTTTGATCTGTCCTCCAACTCCAGGCAGAGTTCTTTGCTCACATTGCTGACCTTTCTATAATACAGTTACCAGACTCACCTTCTGGAATGAAGGAACAATGCAGGTTAGTCTCTACCAACCCAATCTGCTGGATACCTTGAGTAACACCAACAGGAACTTGGCTGTGTCCAGTCTTCCTCTGACCATGAGAAGGTTGCAGCTTCATGGGATCCTTGAGGGAGCAACTGGGTAGTTGTCAGGTTCACAAGAGGGAAAAATATCACAAAATGAATTTTCTCCTTTAGATGAGGGCTCAACATTTTTGCATGGCTGGAGGCAGAAGGTGGGTTTAGGATGTATTGTGGGTTTTACCCAAACTGGTAGTGA
This sequence comes from Pelusios castaneus, assembly GCA_007922175.1. Taxonomy (NCBI): domain Eukaryota; kingdom Metazoa; phylum Chordata; order Testudines; family Pelomedusidae; genus Pelusios; species Pelusios castaneus. The sequence continues at coordinate 122,324 of ML686086.1, forward strand.
GCATTAGAGGGGCTGGACTGTGGCTTCCTTCCATTGAGCTCCATGCAAACTCTTCTGCACTAAGCAGGGGAGGGTTGTCACTGACAACTTGTTCTGGCAGTCCAGTTCTTGCAAACAACCTCTTGTCTGTGTCACTGTTGTAGTTTAAGTGCAGAAGTCTTCCAGCCAATCGGAGTGGGCAACCACCACTACTAGATACATCATTCCCCAAAATGACTCTGCAAAATCAATACACAGACCTTGCCAGAGAACTGATGGCTCGTCCCAAGAGTGTAATGCTGCTGGTTTACATGTGTGGTGGACCTGCTGGCATCCCAAACATTCCTTAGCAAGCTGCTCTATGCCTGTCCACCACCCAAGACATCTTGCAAGGGCTTTCATTGATACTACCCCCCTAGGTGACTTGTGTAGATATTATTCTTCACTACTGCCAGACACAATAATGGCATCCAAACAACACTGTGTGCTGGGAGCACCCTCAAAACTCGGTCTGTTGCCATGAAGCAAGAAGTGATGCAATACCAAACATTAGCCTGTTTTATTGGTACAGACCATGAGTGCGTTGAGATATGTCTTAGATTCTTCCTCAACTTCCTTCTGTAGGTAGGCCTGTAACAAATCAATTTTGCTGAATTATTTTCTCCCTTCTAGTGTAGCAAAAATGTCTTCAATTCATGGTATTCTTCAATTTATCAAACAGAGTTGATGGTGACCTTAAAGTCCCCACATAATGATATTTCATCCACCTACCCGTGTGTGTGGAGGGGGGTGTTTTGGTTTTTTTTAACTAACCTGTTGGAACACTGGGCATTCCCCAGCTGGCAGCAGGACACTGGAAAATATGCCCTCTCTTTCAAGTCATTTAAATTCAGCATCTAGTTTTGAGTGAATTCCATACAGGACAGGTTGAACTTTGTTAAATTGGGCTGCACCTTCTCAGCTATGCTTATTTTAGCTTTTATGTATTTTACAGTTCCTACAATTTCCTTACATACTCCCAATGCCTATCTTAGTATCTCTCCTGGCTTCTGTTTTAGTGAGATCTGTAGCAAGTGATTGAAGCATCTTTACAGATTTCCAAACCCGATGAACTTTATTTAAACATTCCTGGTCTCACAGGGCCAGTCCCCCCTTCTTAGTGACATGCACATCTAATAAATGTTTCTTATGGCGATACTCCACCTTCTTTTTCTTGATTCCAACTGGCTCTATCTTTTCTTCTCCTCCTTGTTCTCCTCAATTTGCAATTTTTAAACGTTCTCTCATATTATGAGCACGAGATAATGGACACTGCAGAGCCGATGTCCAATTCCATTTTGAGCCTTTTTCCCACCAGCCAGCATATCAGCCAGATTGCTGACTTCCCATTTTTCCCCTCATACTATCTATGTAACACACGCATATATCCAGGCAGATTACTGTACTCCAACAGTCTGGATCACTACTGCCTCCGTCTACTGAGTGTATATGATATTCCCAGATTCCTAATAGATTTCTCTACTCTATACCCTGATTTGGTCTCTTCCTTATTTCTCTCAGAGCAGCAAATCACTTGGATAGGTTCCCCCCTCCAACCCCTTTCCCCCCTTTTTTAAACAACTTCTGCAATAGGCATCTTTAAATTGACAGTCGGACGGAGCGTGGTATCCATTTTCACACCAATAACTAGTTATTGTTCGTTATTGTTAATTAATGCTAATTACTTTTTTTTTTTTTAAGAAAAAATATCTAAGGTCAAGTTCTTTGAGGTATAAATTGGAAGAAAATCCTTTGACTTGGGCTGCTTTGAAGAAAACATTCAGCTCAACAGTCCATCAAGAAGTCCTTGGCCTGAATCGTGTCATTTAGTGTCTCTCGCCCTATTAACTTGTACACGCGTGGATAGGGGAACAAACACAGGCACCAGCCAACAGTCGTCATGGCTCATGAGCTAGCACCCCAGCACCTCCAGGAGCACAGCAGATCTGTGCAGCAAAAGTTTATGGAAGTCAAATTCCATGAAATAATAATACCTCACACATATCTACTGGTCTTCATGCACTGATCTCAGAGTTCTACAGGAAGAGTCACTATATTTACAGATGGGAAAACTGAGGCGGGGGTGAAGTAACTTGTCCAAGCTCCCCCAAAGTCTTCAGAAACTCAATGTACTTTAGTGAGCATTAACTCCTCCACAGCTAACCATGGGTCCCCTTGGGAGTGGAGGTTACAAGGGGAGGCCTGCCAGGGGAAACCTTGGTGACATGTGACTCGGGGCTGTGGGAGAAAGGCAGACAGCCCTACAGACAGCACAGAAGCATAGACCTCACCACACCAATGGCTCTGACCTCTTGTGCATCCCCAGGATGTGTAGCATGCACTGCTTCTTGCACAATGGGCCCAGTAACACAAGGCATTGCAAAAGGCTCAGGGGAAGGGTCCATGCGCAGTTTACTTTCACTCAGCATGAGAAGAGATGGTTGCCCCACCTGCTCTTCCCAGACCTGTCAGTCCACCACCTTTCACCGGCACAAACCTCCCACCAAAGTTCTTAAATGGACATGGTTGTTGTTTCAGTTCATGGCAGTTTTCTCCAAATCTTTAATTCCTTAAATCTCATTCAACCCTGAAGACTTTTATGGCTCACTGCTCTGCTCACAGCTATTCCAGGCGACTCTAGGTGTGCACTACCCAGAACCTTGGTGGTCTGTGCATTAATGTGCTGCAGGATCTACGTTACAGGTGGGCCAGAGTCACACATAGACTCATAGACTTTAAGGTCAGAAGGGACCAGTACGATCATCTAGTCTGACCTCCTGCAAAATGCAGGCCTCAAGACCTCACCCTCCCACTCCTGCAATAGGCCACCAACCTATGACTGAGTTATTTACCTCCTTAAATCATGATTTAAGGACTTAAGATACAGAGAATTCACCGGTAGGTGAACCATGCCCTGTGCTACAGAGGAAGGCGAAAATACAGCCACATACTGTAGGCCGACTGAGATCCATATTTATTAACATTCCAAGGAGGTTGGATTCAGGATTTGGGTTCAGTCTTTTAATGAGAGAGTGGCCGATCATGTAAACCCAGATGCAGAACCAAATTCTTCCATCACTTGGAACTACTTTTGGTTCAGGCCCAGTTCTAATCTAGACGTGGTAACTGCAGTGTAACTGGTGCCCCACTCCACAAGCTGTGCCCCTGAAATAAGTAAAGTTACTAATGAGATAGGGTTCTCCTCGGACTCTGGCTCTAATCCCATCACATAGACATGAACACTGGATTTTGACCTAAATCTTGTCATGATTCTAAAAACCCCTACTGACATATGAGCAATAACACACAATTTCATCCAGAGAAGCAGCACTCTCAGCCCAAAGGCTGTACACGGCCTTCTCCAGACCCTCTGTACCAGGGCAGAGAGAAAACACATTTACACAGAGCAGCTGCTTTGCATATTTCCGCCTGAGTGACAGTTCCTTGCAATGCAGGGCAGATATAAAAGTTATATATTTTAGATTTAGGTCTTAGACTGAAGTAACTGTTAGACTTGAGGAACCAGGATGATCTCTCAGACTCATCTGATCTGGCTTCTTGTGCTCTGGATTCAGGGTAAGAACAACAGGGGAACAATTAGATGAAGATAATCTATCTCTCTCTCTCTCTCTCTCTCTCTCTCTCTCTCTCTCACAAACACACCAAGTTTTAATGATCACAGATCTTCATCAAATCAACATTCATTCTTCATCCATGAGTGCACAAAGCGATGTCTGCAGCGGGTGTAGACTTTGGTATAACTGAGTGGTTCAGCTGGAAATTAGATACTAGCTATTTACAGCCCTCCTTTTTTTAATAGAATTTAATTTCATTTTCCTTATTTTTCCTCTCATCCAGGCTCCAGCGGGCAGATTGTGCTGACCCAGACTCCAGAATCCCTGGCAGTATCCCCGGGAGACAGAGTCACCATCAACTGCAAAGCCAGTTCCAGTGTTTATAGCTACATGGCCTGGTACCAGCAGAAATCAGGACAAACTCCTAAGCTTCTCATTTATACTGCTTCCACCCGCCCCTCCGGGATCCCAGACCGGTTCAGCGGCAGTGGGTCTGGGACTGACTTCACGTTTACAATCAGTCGGGTTGAAGCAGATGATGCTGGAGATTATTATTGTCAACAAGGCTATAGTAACCCCGCACAGTGATACAAACCCGTACAAAAACTTTTGTTCCACCCCTTTTACTCAGTGTAACAGCTGTTTCCTGCCCAATCCCACAGCAGATGAGTATGTGCCACATTTTGGACACTTTTTGAGAAACTGCATACCACAGTCTAATTTCCTCTTCTCATTTCTACAGCTCCCAGTTAGCAGGAGCACAAAGACTGGAATTTACAGACTGATGTGTTACAATAAACTCAGCAGCTTCCCTTCATCCACTCCAGTGTACATACTCCTTTCTATAAGCTGGATCCAAGGTCCCAATACAAGACACACATCAGGGGACAAATGATGACTTCTGTACAAAGGATCCAGCAGCTGCCTGCATGAGTATAAACAGCAGATTGGCTGCCTCCTTCCCTTGCAGCTCACACAAAGACTGAAATATAGGACTAAGTATTTGCACCATTCCTGATGGGTGTTTCTAACCTGTCCTTAAAAACCTCCAATGGCAGAAATCCCACAACCTCCTTAGATAATTTGCTATAGTCCTTAACTATGCTTACACTTTAGAAACTTTTCCTAATATCTAACCTAAATTTCCCTTGCTACAATTTAAGACCATTACTTCTTGTCCTGTCCTTGATGGATAAAGAAAATAACTTATTCAACTCTTTATAACCACTTTTTACAACCCTGAAACTACTATCATGTCCTTCCTCAGCCTTTCCTTCTCCAAACTAAACAAATCCAAGTTTTTCAATTTTTCCTGGCACACAATGTTTTCTAGACCTGTAATCATTTTTGTTTCTGTCATCGGTTCTTTCTCCAGTTTTTTCCACATCTGTTCCAAAGTGTGGTGTTGAGCAATGGACACAGTACTCCAGTTGGGGCCTTAGTAGTGTTCAGTAAAGAATTACTTCTCAGGTCTTGCTGTTTGAAGCAAGGTTAACTTTTCCAAACCATCCTCTATGCTATGGGAAAATGCCACCAGAAGAGGAGTGCCAGGGGAAGCCTCGGCAATCCAATGGGTTAAGGTTGAAGGAGAATGACAGACTGCTCTCTACCCAGCATAGAAGCCAAGTTCTCCCACAAAGAGGTAGCCCTGAATGACTGTATATGTATGTACAGAAGTCTAGAGCTAGACGTGTTGACCTTTCCAGAATGGAGTGGAGAAAGCTCTAAGAGAAGATTCCTGCAGTTTTCCTTCCCATCCTCTAGTCTAGAAAAATCTCCCGTTGTTTAGATCCCATTCAACCCACAGTTCTTTCCAGTCCCTAATACCCATTTCCCCACCCAGGAATAATTATAACTACACGAGATGATTCACTGTGATGTTAAACATCCTTGTGAAGGCCTCTCTGTGAATGTGCTGAAAGTCCAAGCTACACATACCCGAGACAGACACTGGAGATCCACATCCACACTGAAAGCTGGTTTAAGCACTTTGTTTAGGCCCTTGATGGAGTGAATGTCCAGTCACGAAAGTCACTTCCAGATGCACAGACAAACTCTTTGGTAGTTTGGAGCTGTTTGTATCTGGGATTTTGGTTTAGAACCAACTCTAATCTAAATGCTCTACATATAGAGCAGTGTTCTACCACTCTTTGGCCTGAGCTACACTGAAAACTTCTCACCGACACAGCTATGGGTGTGATCTTTGACTGACATAACTGTGGTGTTATATGACTTAGGGTTGGTGCAGATATGGAGGCATAAAGGGCTTCTGACAATACAGATCGTGTCTTAGGGAACTGGAGCAAAATGTGCTGGCAGAAGCGTTTTCATGCTAGTAGAAGCTGTGCGGTCAATAGGAGGGTTTGCCTGGATAGCTGAACTGGCAGAACTATGCCAGCAAAACTTTTTTAATATAGATAAGGTCTAACTGACTGTGGAGAAGAGACTGTGCTGTCATGAAATTGCATGATATCGGTGTTGCAGGACAAGAAGTGTTAAATGGCATTGTAAGGAATACAACCATTGTGTCCTTAATGGCTCATCAGGATACTCCCTGGGCCCATTGTAGCTGGCACATTCCTTAACATTAAGGACACAATGGTTTTACACAGCCACCTCTCTCAGACATTTCCATAAAATCACACAAGTTAAAGTATTGATATAACACCAAATACCTAACTAAACTAACTTCTAATCCAAATACAATTCCTAGACATAAACTATATAATCATTCCCAGCAAATTGCTCTCTTTCTATTGATACCAAACATGACATAGCTCCTATGGATTACAGCATTTAGGATATATGAATAGAAAATAATATCATAAATGCTTCCCTAAAGCCAGACAGCATCACACCCTGCCCACATGCCCTGCCAGGGTCCCTGTCCCCCTTTGCCCCATTGCACACAAGGGGCTCCCCCCGCCACCGTGGACCTGCCCAAGGTCTCCCTAGCTCCTAGAAGTCAACCTAGGCATCCAGTGTGGATGCTCTAGGTCAACTTTGTAAGTTCCCCTTTAAGTCAACTTTAATTTTAAGTGTAGACGCATTAAGTCGACTTAGTTAAAGTCGACTTAAAATTACAAGTGTAGACATAGCCTAGGTTAGTGCCTCAGGAGAGAGGGGGCAGGATGGCAGAGGGCAGTGGACGTTAGACTGATCAGGAAGGGTAGCACTTCCGGGCTCTTATACGATTATATCTCCCCACTAGGTCGAGGAGATCGAAGGGCTCCTGAAAGCTACTGTTCTGTCACTACATGTTTATTCTGCTTCAATAGAAGTTTCTCAAATCCAAAAATTGGACACCTTAAAGGGATCCGCAGGGCCCTTGAAACAAGGTTAGGAAAAGCAACCAAGATCACTCTAAATTCACAGACAAGTGTCCCAGGAGGAAGATTTGAGGGGTTAAAGGGCTGTAGTTGCAACCCAAAGATACTGAGGTTGAGAAAGGCATGTGTCCCGGAAGTGGCAGCTCATGACACGCACACTAAGCATTGCCTCTCCACACGAGGAGGCCCAGTGATATCAATGAAAGGACTTGCAAAGTAAGGCATCACGCAAAGGAAGCGTCTCAGCTCCTGGCTGAAAGTTAGCAGAGAGACAGACACACTCACAGGGTACTGCGTTAAAACACACATTGATAACAAGAGCCACATAGGTCCCGTCTGTGTACAGTACTCAGTTCCATCAGTAGGAGCTGCACTCTTGAGGCTGAGGGCTACACATGGTCCTTCCTTTACGCTGGGTGACTGAGAGTGGACATTTACATAGATCAGCTGATTTGCATATTCCCACCAGAGAGACATTTCCTTGCAATGCAGGACACATATAAAAGGTTATTTTTTAGACTTTATACTTCACGTTCTCAGTATCTGTCAGACGAGGGAGAAAGATGATTTCAGAGATTCATCTTATCTGGTTCTTAGCACTATGGATTCAGGGTAAGATCATCATCATGGGTAACATTAGATTAAGAATCTCTCCCCAAAACTTAATTGTCATAGATTTCATCATCAAACCTACATTGATACTTCACTCCAGGAGCTCAGTGGGAGCTACATCTCCACTGGACACAAGGGAACTAGATAGTTTAAATGAAAATTGAATAAATATTTGCTGATTTATTTTCCTCTCATCCAGATGCCAAGGGGCAGATTGTGATGACCCAGACTCCAGAATCCCTGGCAGTGTTGCCTGGAGACAGAATCACCATCAACTGCAAAGCCAGTTCCAGTGTTAGCAGCTACATGGCCTGGTACCAACAGAAACCAGGACAAGCTCCTAAACTCCTTATCCACAGCGCTTCCACCCGCCCCTCCGGGGTCCCCGACCGGTTCAGCGGCAGTGGGTCTGGCACTGACTTCACGTTTACAATCAGTCGGGTTGAAGCAGATGATGCTGGAGATTATTACTGTCAACAGGGACAGAGTCTACCTCTCACAGTGATATCGACCCGTACAAAAACCTTTCTTCCATTTCTGTTACTTGGTCTCACAGCTGTTTCCTGCCCACTCCCACAGTAGAAATGTCAGTTGGGTTGAAGCTGATGATGCGGGAGATTATTATTGCCAACAAGCGCAAAGCTGGCTTTTCCCAGTGGTACAGAGCCCTACAAAAAACTCCCTGCTATCTTCGTTTCTGTTCTTCACTTTAACAGCTATTTCCCAGAGACACAGAAAGTATCTCTGCAATTGCTGCTGTGTCAGAGTGGTGGAATTCCAAAGGGGTAGCCGTGTTAGTCTATTGTAGAAAGACAACAGAGTCTTGTGGCACTTTTAAAGAGTGGTGGAGCATCTGTCAGTTTCAGGCACCACACTCCATAGTCCATTCGTTCTTCTCATATCTGTAGCTTCCCTCACTGCAGTAGTTCCAAGACTGGAGTTTACTAATATACTATATATAATAGCTTTTTTAACTACTGTAGAGTCTTTCCTCTGATAGGTTGAACTCAATTTCCTACCAACTTTACAGAACAGATCTAATATTTCAGCTGACAAATGGCAACCACTGTGTGAAGCATCCAGAAATTACCTGCATAAGCAGAACCAGCAGACTGGCTGCCTCCATTTCCACACAAACACCAAAGCAGTTAGATCTCTTTCCACAGCATGGTGCATGCCCTCAGGCAATTCACAGATGGGACAGAGAGAAGGACTACACATTACAATTCCTGAGTCACTTTTCTGTCTTCCAGTAACCTACACAATCTGGTCTAGATTTCAAACAATCTCGAATAGGGGAGAAAAGGTGCTGAACCTTGTTCAGTTTTTAGCCTGTAACAGCTGCATCGTATCTGCTAGCCACTGAGCCCTGGGCAGCAGCCCCACACCGTGCCAGTACCATGCTGCTGTATCTGCAGGGGTTTAGCTATAGAGGCAGTCTGCACAGGAAGTTCACAGCAGCATCACGACCCTTATGCATCGTCACTGCCAAGGGGTGCGTCTACACTGGCATCTTGGGTCGACTTAGGGAGGCTTAAGTTGGCTGAAATAAAGCCACGTCCACACTGTGCTTTTATTGAGTCGACTTAAGTATTTCCTTAAGTTGACTTAATAACACCTGGTTTTAGGTCAAATTAAGCCTTAAGTCGAGTCCTTAAGTCAACTTAAAGCCAGTGTGGACAGGGATTAGCACCAAAGCCGACCTTATTAAGTTTACTTCAAGCGTTAAGTCAACTTAAGATCTACAAGGGGCTATGTCGACACTAGAAAAATTAAGTCGACTTTGTTAAGTCGACTTAATAAGGTCGATTTTTAAGTTGACTTAAAGTCGACTTAACTTTTCTAGTGTCAACATAGTCAGGGAAGACTGGAGGTGGTGGCTAGCAGCAAATCCTATTGTCTATATCTACACTACAGGCTCTATTAAGTTGACTTAACCAAGGTCGACTTTAACTCGATTTAAAGTCGACAAAGTCGACTTAAAGTTGACCTTGTTAAGTCGACTTAATAGAGCTTCTACACTTTGGGTACATCCACACTGGAGCCCTAGGTTGACTTAAGGAAAGTTAAGTCAACCTAAAGAACCCTACATACCCACTGGGCTTTTATTAAGTCGACCTAAGCGCTTCCTTAAGTCAACCTAGGGCTCCTTAATAACTTAATAACACCAACTCTGAAAGTCGATTTAAGGCTTACACCGACCTTATTAAGTCAACTTAAGCCAGTGTAGATGGGTATGTCTACACTCAAGGCTCTGTTAAGTCGACTTAACAGATCCTGTAGAGTAGACATAGCCATCCACACTGGCTTTAAGCCTTAAGTCAACCTAAAAGAGGGGGAGTTATTAAGTCGACTTAAGGAAGCGCTTAAGTCGGCTTAATAAAAGCCCAATGTGGACGCGGCTTTATGTAGGTTGATTTAAGCATCCTTAAGTCAACCTAAGGTACAAGTGTAGACATAGCCATTGTGTGTTGCCTGCCCTATCCTGGGTCTTATCCTAAATAGCCCAACCCCCAACTCGGGTGTGCACAGATTCCCTGCAGAGCTGGGAGCACTTCCTTATCGGCTCATGCTAAGTTCCACTGTATCACTTAATATAAACAATGCTAGTATTTGATGCAGCCTCAGCACTATACAGACAACCCCTCCCGATACGTCTCCTAAGCAGCTGGGCAGCACTATCATCCCATTTTACAGACAGTGTCACTGAGACAGAAGGGCGCATTGCCTCGCCCAAAGCTACCCAATGAGTCAGTAGCAGAGACAGGATTAGAGCCCTCATCTCTGGATTCATAACCTTGTAGGGTTGCTCCCCTGCCACACTGCTTAATAGCAGCAGCATGTGCTGTAGGGTGGAGTGAGAGCGACTTACAATCAGCCTTGCAAACAACTATTCACTAGACCAGGGAACAAAACTCACCCTCCTCTGAGCTTGAAAAGCATGATAATCTTTAATTATTTGTAGTCTTCTGCCATAAAATCACTCTCTCGGGGGAGTGTGCGAACAGGATCTCATGAGGTATTACAAACATGTTTACTCAGGGGCACATGGTGCAGCCATTAACACGAGCAACATTACCAGTGAAGTCAATGGGAACTTGTGTGGACCCAAAGACCAATGGGAAGCAACACACTCCATGGTAATGAGCCTAGAGTTAAATATCAAATGCTTTTGAGACTATTTCCCATCTCCCCCATTAACTCACTTGTGCCCTTGAAAGCAGGAGGTCTCTCACTGCCTCAGTTTCCCTATCTTTTGAAATGATCTCCCCTATTTACAACATCCTCAAGACAGGATTGCCACACACTGCTAGCCCTTAGTTAGTAATCAGCGGTTGGAGAGAAATGATTACCACCACACTTCTTTTCCACAGACTTGAACATTTGAATCTACTTTTTAATGGGGAGAGAAAACAGGTGATCAGATTGTTGGTTCTATAATACTATTTCATTGAATAGATTAAATACAGGACTGAAGTAAAGGAGAGAATTAAAGCTGTTTGGGAATTTTCTGATAAAATGTTTTTCATTGGAAAACATCTGTTCACAAAACCAAAGCTTTTTACAGTGTAAATGGGCCAGAATAGCACAGTGTGGGCTAATCAGCATCGGCCAATTTAATATAACTTTGACAGATCCAGGTTGAGATTGAACCTGAGACCTCTGCAGTTTAGCATATGAGCAGCCACTGCATAAGCTGAAATGCACATGGCCCTTAGCTAAGCTCTAGGTGGGGTAGGTGCCAATAGAGGGGGACAGAGTGCCACACCACCCAGACACGCGTTAACCCTAACGGAGGATTTTCCCTGCTTGATGCCCCCACTCCCAATACAGTTCCTCTGTTAAAGAAATCACACCATTTGTATCACAGCTGTGAAGAGATTATAGAACCATAGAAGGTTAGTCTTGGGAGGGACCTCAGAGGTCATCTCTAGATCAACCCCCTGCTCAAAGCAGGACCAACCCCAACTAAGTATTTCAGTATTAGAGTACCTCCCGTATTACCGTGATACTAATCAGAAATAATATTCTGAGAGTATTTATTTCCATTCATCCCTGAACAATGTCATCTTAACAAGGGTTTTGTACCCATAAGTGCCTGGGTAAGTTACCTATTTCACGCATTGTCCCTTCATTTCCCTGTTTCTGCATATTTATGGGCCAGCTATAAATTTTCACCCCTGAACCCAAGTTTGCACATTTCTCTTACACCTGCCTCTCTGAGCCATTATAAAATGTTCCATGTTACTTACTATGGTTGATCAGCATCAGACCAGCCAGACATATTAAGATGATCTCACGGACTCAGCTCATCTGCCTACTAGCGCTCTGGATCAAGGGTAAGCATTAAACCAAGAAGAAATTTGATGAATTAAAAGGACAATAATCAACTCAAAATTTTAAAAGATATGGAAATGCTGTATAAATTATAAACTACAATCAAAATCCATTGATTTAGTAAACTCCTTGTGGGAAGAACTGTCACCTCTTATTTCTTTGCACAGTGTCACACAGAATTCAGCACACACTGTGCAAGGCCTTTAGAGATTACCATAATATAACTTGTCATAATAAAGAGTCACTGAATTATATGGAGTTTATGGAAACTGTTAGCTCATTCTAACTGGAATTAAGAAAACAGATTTGAGAAAATTATGAGCAAAAGAGTTAGAGAGAAACAATATCTGGAGCTCATCATTACATTACGGCCAGCTGATTAGGTATATTAATTGTATAACTATACACATGGGAATATTTTAAAAGATATAATGTTGATGGAATAGACCTGTATTTAATCATAGAATCATAGAACCATAGAATCATAGGGATGGAAGGGACCACACGAGGTCATCTAATCCAACCCCCTGCTAAAAAGCAGGACCACTCCCACTAAATCTAAATCTAAGCCTAACTTCATTACTAGGCAGATTGGTAGCCACTCTAGAAAGGAATCAAATTTTGAGACACATAGATAAACATGATATGGTGGGGAGAAGTCAGCATGGCTTTTGTAAATGGAAATCATGCATCACCAATCTATTAGAATTCCAAAGCTGACTGCTAAAAGAGTTACAAAGGGATCTCACAAAACTGGGTGTCTGGGCAATAAAATGGCAGGTGAAAGTGAATACTGATAGGTGCAAAGTAATGCACACTGGAAAACGTAATCCCAACTATGAATGAATGAATCAGTTCTCGGAGGGCTGTTCTCTGCAGAACACTAGACGCTCCCCTGGGCCTCATTCTGATCTTACAGAAGCTGGTATATCCAGGAGTAACTCCAAAGAAGTAAATGGAGTTAATCCATTGATACTGACTTCAGAATCAGGTCCACCAACTTTAATTGGCAGTGATTTGTATCTTGCCAGGGTAGAATTGGTCCCTACATGTCTACAGTCTGAGTGTGTATCAAAGGTTGACAAACGATGCTTTGCTTATTCATAACTGCCTGATCTTTCCCATCCCTTCAGAGCCTTTACAAATATTGTGTTTTATTCTCCATGCGTTTATGATCAGTAATTGGACAGCTCAGATGCATCAAAATGACCTCACAGGCTCAGGTCTGCTAGTCGTCTGCATCCATGCTAAGAATTAAACCAAGAGTGGAGTAGATGAATGGAAAATATAATTGACCTTTATATATATATATATATATATAAATCTAGACGTTATCTATCAAACCATGAATATTCCTCTGAGTTGCCCCAATTTCTCATCAACTTAACCCCATTTAAAACTCAAGCAAAAGAGAGAGAAAAACATTTTAGCGAAATGAGAACCTGATCCAAAACACATGGAAGTCAATGGGAGACTTTCTAACGGTTTCGATCCATTTTGGATCATGCTCTAGGAGAAGAATGAAAGAAATGGGGGAGGGAAGAGGTAACAGTTCATGCCTTATAAGCCAGAGCAGAAAGAAATTCTGAACTGGGAACTGGAATCTGGACACGCCCCTAAGCCGCTGAGCTATTCACCTTGTATTCTGGAACCTGGGGTCTCAGACCAGTTGGGGCAGTGCGTCTGAAAATGATTGCACTCTCACGCTCAGTCCTGAGCTGTCAGAGAAACAACAGAGTCCTGTGGCACTTTTAAAGACTAACAGGTTTATTTATCGCATGAGCTTTCGACAAATAAATCTGTTAGTCTTTAAAAGTGCCACAGGACTCTGTTGTTTTTCTACAATAGACTAACACAGCCACCCCTTTGGAATTTGAGGATGGCAGACGTAATGTACTCAATCTGAAAATAATGCAGACTGACCCATAACCATTCCTCAGAGAGCTACCTTAATATACGAAATAGCATAGGAAATAGATGTCATGATAAACTGTGTACAAGGTTTTAGCCAAAGATCCTTCTTCAGAGTAACATCATCATCACTGCCCGCACCCATGGTATAATGCACTCATTTATGGCACAACATTGTTCAGTGTGATTGCTCACACACCTGTCTTCATTTAGATTTTCTTTGTAATCAGATACAACTGGGCAGGATATTAGGACCCAATCTCCAGAGTCCCTGTCGCTGTCTTCAGGCCACAGAATTGCCATTAATTGGAAGGCCAGTACACGCATTAGCAAGGCTTTTTCCCAGCAGAAATCTGGACAAAATCCTAAACTTCCTATTTATCTTGCTTGATAATTTACCACTGAGGTTCCCACCCCTTTCACTCTCATTAACAGCAGTATGATTTCAGCTTTACCATGAGCTGAAGATGGAGATAACTGTTAATACGGTTATGATACCCCTTGCAATATGATGCACACAATAGAAAAGTCTTCCTGACTGCTTCCGAGCATTTTCCTACTTGTACATAATTTCATTCAGGTCTGTAGGACCAGGTTAGTTCTCCAGTGAAATCACTGGAAACAGGACAGGAGCCATAAGAATCCACAAGGAAGGTCTTTAATAATGGGTTTCTTATTTTTTCCAATGGACTATGTTGTTAAATCAGTTAAAAGACATTCAGAAATCAGAAATGTATTTGCATCAATTATCTGTTCTTTTATGCATTAAAACATAAGAATGGCTATACTAGGTCAGACCAGCTGTCCATATAACACAGTCTCTAGTCTTCTGACAGTGGCCAGTAGCAGGTAAATTAACCTTTCAGGGCTTAAAAAAAGTTGTTTGTGCATCACTTAGTTCACACAACAGGGCGTCCTTTCTTTCACTATGCAGTGTCCTTATCGAAAGGCATTTTTTGGCGAGACTGGGGGTAGCTGGTCTTTGTGTACAAAATACAGTATTTCCTGGCAGGGAGCTCTATCCCCCTACACGCTGCAAATCTACAGCCATTTAAGTTAAGTTAAACTTCCCCACAACTGACACCAGGTGGCCACATTCATCTCTCTTTCAAGTGGTAGCTGAGAGCTCCGGGTTGAAAAGGAGGCCAGCCAGTTAGGTGCTAAAATATGCATTTAAGAGTCTAACTTTAAATGGTAAGTTCCCCATCTTCAAAGCATCTGACGAAGTGGGATTTTCTCCCACAAAAGCTCATGCGATAAATAAATTTGTTAGTCTTTAAAAGTGCCACAGGACTCTGTTGTCTTTCTACAATAGACTAACACGGCTACCCCTTTGGAACAGGACTCCCTGTTTGTTTTGTTGAACTGGACTAACACGGCTCCCCCTTGGGAACTTTTCAATCTCCAGGAAAGAAAACCACTAGACAATGTTAAACGGAACACGGCGCACCACTGAAGGCCTCTAAACTATTTAATGGGATACTACTCTATTCTTGCACAGTGTAGTTGCCTTTCGGATTTTAATGGCAAAATAGTAGATTCAGGATTAAGGTTCCCACAACACTGTACATAACTATAGGGTCTGTCATATTGTCTTATAAAGCCCGCAGGGAGTAACAGAAAAGGGAAGAGTTAGCCCCTTGAGCAGATCCCCAATGCAGGGTGATCACATAACGGATTTTCTTTTTGAGATGTCTTGTATAGCCATTTACATTTAAACAAGCAGTGATACTGACAAGCTAAGAACATTTATTCCCCTTTCACCCTGACTTATGCTATTTCTACACAAAGTGAGGAACAGGAATGGTAACCTATTCTGGATTTGTTCAGCAAAAGAGGTTCCTAATCAAGAGGTTCCCGATCTATGATCAGAACTGCCATTTGAACACAAATTGAGGGTTCTGCCTCAGGGTCTATAAAATTGACCTTGCCTACTGCATCCACATCCCCTTTTGATTCCCTTTCTCTGCATGGTTTTAGGTCACATGGAAGTTCTGATCTCTGAACTAAGTTTGCATATTTCACACCCAAGTGACACAGCTTTGCAGCTCTGAGCTGTTATAAGTGTTCTGTTTCATGGGTTACAGTTCGCTGATCAGCACTGGGACAGTCAGACGTATCAAGATGATCTCCCCGGTACATCTTATCTGGCTGTTAGTGCTCTGGATCCAAGGTAAGGATCAAGTGAAGGGGGCACTGGATTGTGTAAGTCACAGGGATCCAGAGGAAAAATGTAAGAGATCAGAAATGTTTATTATTGGTCCATAAACATTCCTTGGTTAGTGACTGTACCTTCAGAAACATGTGTCTCAACTACAATTAGGAGAAAAAACAGGATTCAGAAAATGCAAAGAATTGAAAACAACTCAGTATAAAAACCCACCTTAAGCTTCATATGTTACTCTCAGAAGATGAACTATTAGAAGTATGGAAAGAGGCACATGGGAATATTTATGGAGACAAAATAGTGTGTATTTGACTATCTGCACTATTGATATTTTATGTAGACTCTAAACGTACCGACTATATAGATGATTAGAGAGAGATTACAAAGATATATACTAATTCATATTCTGTTTCTTAATTCAGACTCCAGTGCGCAGATTGTGCTGACCCAGACTCCGGAATCCCTGGCAGTGTCTCCCAGAGACAGAGTCACCTTCCACTGCAAAGCCAGTTCCAGCCTCACTGCTGGTTGCTATCAACTCTTAGCCTGGTACCACCAGAAATCAGGACAAGCTCCCATACTCCTTATCTATGGTGGAAGCTCCCTGCAATCTGGGGTCCCCGCCTGGTTCAGCGGCAGTGGGTCTGGCACCGATTTCACTCCCACCATCAGCAGAGTTGAAGCTGAAGATGCTGGAGATTATTATTGTCAACAAGGCCATAGTACCCCTCTCATACAATTATACAGACCAATACAAAAACCTGTCCCTCGCAGTGCAAGAGCTGCTTCCTATACATGATTTCAGGTGGCATCTTTCCACACCCAGCAGAGTCCCCTGCTCCCATTGCTGAACTTTCTATAGTACCATTGTCTCTATCCCTAATTATTACTTGCTGCCTCCTACTCTGAGCATTTCAGGGTTAAAGCTGACATGGCCCTCCCAATTTTATGGGCACTACCACCATGTGGAGAAGTGGCCTGAGATCCCAAACACCTGAGCTAGCAGAGGCTAGAAGGGTTGAAGAGTCGCCCACGCTCACCGTCTGGAATGAAGGAACAACTTGCGTTACTCTCTAGTGACCCACTCTGCTGGACTGACATATGGAACAACACAGACAGGAGCTATTGGCTGTGGTACAGCCTTCCCCTGGGCAGAGGGGAGGTCACAGCAACATGGGGCCCTTCATGGAGAAACAGGGCAGACGTCAGGTTCACAGGTGGGCTCAAAACTATTTTCTCCTGTAGGTGAGGGAGCTTGACAGCTGAGGGTGGGCTGGGGAAGAATTTGGGTTTGGTTTTACCCAAACAAGTACTGACCATTAGAGGTTCTGGTTGCTTGTCTAGGGTTTCCACTGTACGGTTGACATCCAGTTCCCTGTAGAGAGGGCTCAGGGACTGAGGTTCTACAGGATAAAGGAACAGTCAGAGTAACTTACAAACAAACAGAGTTAGAGATTGCAATAAACTCTGGGGGGGATGCTAAAGGCTGGAATTCTCCTGGGTTGGCACAGGCTTATTTTCCTGCAGTGGTACTCGCACAAGGAGAAGAGTTCATAGCAACAAAGCCACATCCCCCTAAAGTTATTCATTGCTGATATAGTGCGAATCCCTGATTAGAAACACAGGAATATACACAAGATTGGAGCCACCCAGATGACTCGCCTTTGTTTGTTTGTATAATAAAATAGAAACACGGTACCCCCTCTGTAACAGACTCCACATAAATAACTGCTAGTTCACAAAGAGATTTATCACTCGGCTCAGTACATTCAGAAATATTACAGCTCTCCTCCCACCCAAAACGAAATGGGTACAACACTTCAGAGGTACATGTGGAAGGAACAACAAAAAGGCCCAATTACAAGTCACATCTTTAATGTGGCTTGCATTGGCTTTCTGAGTCGCATCTGCCAACAATTTGAGCATTTCCTTGAAGTGTTGCATCTAAAGAGAATCTCTTTACACCTTCCCCCAAGTGATGTTGGCCATTCAGCTCAGCTGCTTCCCACCGTAACGTTACGTGTTGTGGCTTCAGGCTGCGTTCCGATGTTGGAACAGGTGGCAGCTTCCCAAATTTTGCTTCTTTCGTTAGCCATGGAGTCATTCTAGAATCTTGTAATTGGTTAATGTGGTACCACTAAAATATATTAGTGCCACTTGTACTGTATAAGACCAAGGATCCATCTGTGCACTAACATTTGCCGGGCCCCATGTCCTGGGTCCCCAACAAATGTGCTAACACTGTTTGGTTCACTTGCAGCTGAAGAGGTCCACTGGTCCCTCTTGCCTTAGCTTGACTTATTTGGTCATTTTGGACATGCAGGTGTAGCTATGGTTTTAATAAATCCAAGTGTGACCGGAAATTTTGGTCCATACACAGCATTCCAGATATTTTGGTTCACCGTGGCATGCACTAAATTTTGAAATAATAGAAAGAACCATGCCAGCTTCTGCAGTAATGAGTCCTTCTCATGTGCCATGGATCACAGGACTTGCTTAAAAGTCTTTACAAACACCTCAGCCAAGCCATTGGTGGCTGGGTGGGATGGGACTGAAAAGATGGAGCTGAAATATCTAATATCATTTTTTCCCAGAGCCACCAAATCTCTTCTGAACTAAACGGAGGATCAGTGTCACTCATGACTTGTTTTGACAGCTCTTGCAAACAAATTTCCAAGTTTTTTCGACTCTCTGTGTAGTTGTGTTGCTTTTCAAGTAAAAAAATCTTCTAGGCATTTGGATCGGGCATCCACCACTTCCCATCATTTCCCAAAATGGTCCTGAAAAATTAATATGCAGCCTTTACCAGAGAGCTGATGGCCATTCCAAGGAGTGTAACGGTGCTGGGTTAGGCACATGTTGTGCCTGTTGGCAACTCAAACATTCCTTAGCCATCTTCTTAACTCATTGGTCAATGCCTGACCACGCAAAACTTCTGGCAAATTGACTTCATTTTTACTACACCCAGGAGACCTAGCTGGTGCTCTTCCAAGACTCTTGCATGCAGTTGACTAGATATAATGATGGAAATTCCCCACGACACAATCTTTATTATGGTAAACTCATCTTTGCATGTGTAGTAGGGTGCAGATTAAGGTAGCATATTTCCAGCCCCTCAGAGTTGCTTAATAAGTCTGAATTAGTGTGGGACTCCTCTTGGTTTTTTGCATGATCAAACTATAAGTAACTGGGAGCACTCAATCTGAAACAAGCCGACAGAGTCCATAGATTAGATTTGTCCTTCAATCAGCAAGGGCAGGTGTGAGAGCTCCTCAGTGTTTGTGTACACTTCTGTTCTTTTGAATTCAACATCACAGACATAAGCAGCTCAGATGAGAGCCCACAATACTGTGTGACCACTGTCACAGAAACTCTCTTCCTCAGATTCAGGATTGGGATTGGTGGACTGCAACGAGGGTGAATTTTTTCTCATACAGATCTTGACTGAATTTCTTCACACCCCATAGCAGACTTAAAGCTCCCTTGACTATTTGGAGGGAGATCTGGAGGGAAATGCTTGGGTCTCTCTCCACAATTTGGCTTAGTGTGTGATTTAAACCACACCAATTCCATTGGTGAAAGCATCACATGCCAACTTGAAAGGCAAGGGTGGGTTATAGTGGGTAAGCAAACTGTCAGATGTGGCCGATTGTTTTGCTTGCAGGAAAGATTTTTGATACTCACGTACCATACCCACTTTTGAGCAACCTGCACTGAACAGTTCAGCAGATGTGTACTCAATTTGTTAAGTCGACTTAAAGTCGACCTTGTTAAGTCAACTTAGATATAGCCCTGGGGACTTCTTATGCCCATCCTTAAAAGCACAATGTTCTGACAATCTTATTAGCCATGTCACCAAGGAAGAAACAGATTCATCTTCACGCTCATTCTACTTATGAAACCTGAGCCTCCTTCTGCTATAACCTGTGATTTGGCTGCCAAGTACTCTCAAGCAATTCACACTCTCTCTGAAAGGGTTTTGCCTGTGAGCTTCTTTGGGGCAATCAAACTGTATGACAGTACTGTACTATGTGTTTTGCTTTGTGAAACAATCAGCTGCTTCACGTACAACCACCCAATGACAGGGCACCTGCTGTTGCTCTCCATGGCTATGTCTACACTTGTAAATTTAGGTCGACTTTAGCTAAGTCGACTTAGTTAAGTCAACTTAGTGAGTCTACACCTAAATTTAAAGTCTACTTTGGGGGGAACTTACAAAGTCAACCTAGACCGTCCACACTGGATACCTAGGTCGACTTCTAGGGGCCAAGGGGACCTAGGGCAGGTCCACGGGGGAAGGGTGGGCACCCCTTGCCCAGTGCCAGGGGGCTCAGCCTTTGCCCCATTGTACATGGGTACAATGGGGCAAAGGGGGACAGGGACCCTGGCATGGCATAGGCATGCCAGGCTCCCTCTGTGCCCCCCCCAGCAGGGAGGGCAGTGGTGGAGTCCTGGAGTAGCCGTAAGTCGATTTAGGGCTACTCCAGGTCTACACTGGCTTAAATTGACTTGAAAAAGTTGATTTAAGCCTTAGGTCGAATTAAAATGAGGTTTTATAAAGTCAACTTAATTTTCTTTAAGTCAACTTTATTCTCCTTAAGTCAACTTAAGCAACTTGCTTAAGTCGACTTAAGGAAACTGTAGTGTAGACGCAGGGTAAATTAAGTCGACTTAAGGAAGCTTAAGTCGACTTAATTTACAAGTGTAGACGCAGCACATGTGAGGACAGCCCTAGTCAGACTCAGGCACCACTCCCCTTTCAGCTATTCTTCACAGTAGGGTCCCCGCTAGGGGGCATAAAGTTTTGCCTCTCCCCCAACAGGATGTAAAGATTTTTTCATTCTGTAAGTTCCCCATCTTCAAGCATCTGATGAAGTGGGATTTTCTCCCATGAAACCTCGTGCGATAAATAAATGTGTTAGTCTTTAAAAGTGCCTTGTTTGTTTCATTCTTAAGTAATACTAAGGAACATTTGACAGCACAAAAGAAGCCAGAACACAGAATAAGGAAGGGTTTTCCTGTTGGTTATAACAAAATCTGAGACCAGTCTCTCCCGCACCACACATGGCAAATACATTTAACCCCTCTTCTCTATACTACTCCACTGAATTACAATACTATTCAGCTGTCCATCTGCTTTGATGAGATGACAAAACTAGAGAGAGAAGCAAAGCATGTTAAATTCAGAACAGTTTTGCTCTTAGCTAATTAGAAAAGAAAAACACAAGTAAGGGTCATATTCTTCTCTGAGTTAAACCAACATAAGCTGGAAGAAAATCCATTGACACTGGTGCCTTTGAGGAAACCATTCACCTCTTCGTTCCATCAAAAACTCTCCAGCCAGGGTCCTGTCATTTAGCTTTTGTTCACCCTATTAATTCTAAACACAGGTATAGGGAAAGAAATATGCATCAGCCAGAAGTTGTCACAGCTGATGTTTCCAGCACCTCCAGGACCACAGGGTTACAGCCAGCACAGAAGCATAGTCCCTCACCACACTGATGGCCCTGCCCTCCTGTGAGTCCCCAGGTTGTGCAGTGTTTGAGCAAAAGATCTTTTTCTTGTTCAAGAGGCCTCAGTAACACAATGGACTAGAGAAATCTCTAGGGCTACATCTATGCTTGCAACTTAGGTCAAATTAAGGACGCTTAAGTCAACCTATAGAACTCTGCGTCCACACGGTCACTTATTAAGTCAACTTAAGCTCTTCCTTAAGTCGACTTCATAACTTCCCCTCTTTATGGCGACAATGCTTAAATCGACCTTATTAAGTCAACTTAAAACCAGTGTGTATGGCTATGTCTACCCTGGAGGTTCTGCTAAGTTGACTTAACAAGTTCGACTTAAGCTGACTTAAAGTGTAGCCACTCTGTTAAGTCAACCCTGGTTAAGTCAACTTGACAGAGCTTGTAGTATAGACATAGCCTACGAGAGGGTCTCTGCACTGTTTACTTTCACGCCTTATGGGTGCGTCTACACTGGCAACTTAGGTCAACTTAAGGATGCTTAAGTCGACCTACACAAAGCCGTGCCCACAGTAGGCTTTTATTAAGTTGACTTGGGCACTTCCTTAAGTCAATTTAATAACAGCTTAAGTCGACTTAATAACACCACCTGTGACTCTGTAACTCTGTAACTTTCCTATCTTCAAAGCGTCTGACGAAGTGGGATTTTCTCCCACGAAAGCTCATGCGATTAATAAATCTGTTAGTCTTTAAAAGTGCCACAAGACTCTGTTGTCTTACCACCTGTGAAGGTCGACTTAAGGCTTAGTTGATTTATTAAGTTGACTTAAGCCAGTGTGGACGCCCTATGTCGACGTAATGCCCTAGGTCGACCTAATTGGCCTCTAGGCTGGGGGGTGGGCTGGGGAGAAGGGAGCCCAGATCAGGGAATATGGGCCCTGGGGCTCCAGCTACACGGGGTTGCTGGCATCGCATGCAGCAGAGGAGCCCCAGCCACGGGGAAATCCCCATGGCCCTGGGGCTCCAACCGTGCAAGGTTGCCATCTCCCCATGCGGCTGGAGCCCCGAGGGTTTCCCCGCCGCTGGAGCCCCGGTACCGTGGATGTTCCCCCGCAGCTGGGGCTCTTCTGCAGCAGAGGAGGATGCGGCTCTCCACTGTCCATCTAGCACATGCTAGCATGGACACAGGCAGCTGACGTAAGTTTCTAGTGTAGACGCTCTAAGTCGACTTAACAAGGTCAATCTTAAGTCGACTTAAGTCAACTTTGTTAAGTCGATTTAACGGAGTCAACTTAGCTAACAAGTGTAGACGTACTCTATGAAAGGAAACTGTCGGGAGCCCAACCTTCCATTCCTAGAACTCAAACCACCACCTTGCACAAGCACAAACCTCCCACCAAAGTTCTTAAACGGACCTGGTGTTTGTAATTAATAGCAGTTTTCAGCAAGATCATTAAATTTCTTAAATCTCATTCAGTCTTGAAGCCTCTTATATCTCACTTCTCTGCTCATGGCTATTCCAGGCAACGCTAGGTGTGAACTACTAAGAACCCCGATGGCCTATTCATGAGTGTGCTAAGCTACAGAGGAGACAGTTTCTGGTATGGGAGACTGACTGAAATCCACATTTATTAACAGTTTTAGGGGGTGGGATTCAGAACTTGGGTTTTGTCCTTTAAAGAGAGAGTGGCTAATTGTGAGAGATACGCAGCCGAACTCTTTCAGAGTTTGGAGCAGCTGGAACCTGGGATTTTGGTTCAGGCCCAAGTTTAGTGTAAATGTGGTAACCGCAGAGTGACTCCACAAGTGTGCCACTGAAATGAGTATAGCTCAGAAGCAAGGGTCTCCTCCTCGGACACTGGCTCTAATTTACCTACGATATAGACACAAACACTGGATAGTAAGCTAAAGCTTGTAATGAGTTTAAAAGCCCAAGCTGATGTGTGAGCAATAATGCTCAGTTTTAGCCATAGGAGCTGCATTCGCAGACCAAAGGTTACACACGGCCCTTTCTCTGCACACTCAGCCCTAGGACCAGGGGAAGCACATTTACACAGAACAGCCGATTTGCATAGTTCCACCTGAGTGACATTTCCTTGCAATGCAGGGCAGATATAAAAGTTTTATTTCTTAGACTTTATTCCTTAGAGTCTCAGTGACTGTCAGACTTGAGGGACAAGATGATTTCACAGACTTACTTTATCTGGCTCCTCATGCTCTGGATTCAGGGTGAGAACAAGAGAATTATTCGATTAAGATAATAATCTCTCACCAAAAGTTAATTACCAGAGATTTCTTCATCAAATCAATATTAATTCTTCATCCCAGGAAATATATTTCTAGAGGGTGCAGACTTTAATGTAACTAAGCAGCTTAAGTGAAATTTGGGAGCTATATATTCGTAGCGCTCTTTTTTATAGTATTTAATTAAATTTTCCTTATTTTTTTCCTTTCATGCAGAAGCCGAAGGGCAGATTGTGATGACTCAAACGCCAGAATCCCTGTCGGTGTCCCCAGGAGACACAGTCACCATCAACTGCAAAGCCAGTTCCAATGCTTATAGCTGGATGTCCTGGTACCAACAGAAATCAGGACAAGTTCCTAAACTCCTTATCTATAAAGCTTCCACACGTGTCTCTGGGGTCCCAGACCGGTTCACCGGCAGTGGGTCTGGGACTGACTTCACATTTACAATCAGCCGGGTGGAGGCCGATGATGCTGGAGATTATTACTGCCAGCAGGGACAGAGTCTACCTCTCACAGTGATACCGACCAGTACAAAAACCTTTGTTCCACTTCTGTTACTGGGTCTCACAGCTGTTTCCTACCCAGAGGCATAGTCACAGCCCAGCAGCTGCCCACTCCCAGAGCAGAGGAGCGTGCCCTAATTTGGGGGAACCTTCTAAGAAACCACTTCCCTCCTTCAGTCTCTTCTTTCCTTATTTCAGCAGCTCCCAACCTGCAGAAGAACAAATACATTAGTGGGCAAAGAGCAGCTGCTGAGTGTTTCTGTATCATTCCTGTAGGTTGGATCCAAGCTGCCCCTACTATTACAATACAAGCCACACATATCCACAGAGAAATGGTGACCTGCTGAATAAAGCATCTAGCTGCTATCTGCATGTTCAGAAAGAGCAAACTGGCTGCCTCCTTCTCTTGTAAGGCCATATACAAGCTAAAGCAGTTAGACCCCTTTCCCCACACTATATGTTGCATTCAGACTTACAGGGCCAGCAGAATCTCCATTCCCTCTCTGGCCTCCCTCAGTGCAGCCCCACAGATATTTAAGCCTCTTACCTTCACCTGTCTCACAGTGCAATCATCATTCTCCCATTCTTTAACCCAGGTGAAAGTACCACATATGCCAGACACATCTCACCTATCATTTCTAACTGGATCTCAGGCAGCTGAGTTTCTTCCCCTACAGAAGCTGGGACCAGTTAAGTGACCGACAGCCTTCTTAAAATAAAGTGTCTGTATTTAAAGCCACAGAGAAACAAGGATTTTATAACAGCGATGAGCCAGTGTATGCATATTAATCTCATCTAATCTTACCTTTTGTTACAAGCTAAAAGCAGACAGGCTTGCTTCTTAAATTACAGAACGAGAACTGAACCAGCTCACATTCTCTAGCACTTGTCACCACATAGAGTTATTCCAGAATACCTTTTAACTATTAGTAACTATTGCTGAATAACTATTCACTCTAAAAATGAATTCCTGAACAATTCCATGTATGGACAGCTTTATTATAAAATGAGTGTGCTTTGCTCCTGTTTAGCTAATTCCACGTTACCAATCCACTTTGAAAGTCATCCAAGCAGAACAGGAACAAGGCACTTTTATTTCAGAATAGTAGTATCCACACGTGGAGTAATTCAGGAATAGATCTTGTGCTTTAGATTCACGCCGTGCCTTAAACCAAATTAACTTGCAAGAATTCCTAGAAAACAAAGAACCTCTTCTGACGTACTCTGGTCACAATGACCAGCACACCCTGATGATCTTCTTCACCCAGCCTGTAACCCTCCTCGTCTTGTTTGTCTGTCTGTTCCCATGTCTCTCATGGAAGCACCAATAAAGAACACCTCAACCTTGAGATCCAATAACCTTACAGTTCAATAATGTCTTTGTTTGGATACATCTACATTGCCAGGGTGGCAGGCATCCACACAGAGGCATTGACTGAGAGGGTCTGTATAGACCCAATCAATCAATGGGAGAATACACTCCCATAGATTGAATTAGTTCACTTGCCCAAAAGGCAGAAGGCAGCAGCAATGGAAGATGCTCTCCTGTCAGCATAGCATCATGCAGATGCTGTGCTGTGTAGACGTGAGATATGTTAGTTATGTAACCCAGAGTGGCAGTGTAGACCAGGCCTCTGAGGGTCTAGGAATGAAATCCTAGACCTGGGGCTTCAGAACATCTTTTTCTGGTCAGAATGAGCATCTAACAGGGCCTATCCAGCAGAATTTCCCAGGACGGCTACATCAATGTCTGGACATAGACTCACTCAATCTTAATAGGAGTGTAATGTCTACTCTGATGGTTGTCTCTCCCATGAACTCAGGGTATTTGTAGATTATAAAACCAGAGGGGACCATTTTGATCCTCTAGTTTGACTTCCTGTATAAGGCAGGCCTCAACACTTCCCTGAATTAATTCCTGTTTGAACTGCAGCATTAT
>ML686086.1:148827-171267 GCA_007922175.1 Pelusios castaneus
TGATCACAATGGTACTTTCTGATCCTATAATCTATTAATCCATGTTTCTTCCCCTGGCAGACTCCAGAATCCTTGGAAGTGTCTCCAGGAGACAGAGTCACTACCAACTACAAAGCCAGTTCCAAACACATGTAGCAAACATGACCTGGTATAAACAGATTCAGCACAAGCTTTATCCACAACGCTTTCACCCATCCCTCTAAAATCCCAGGCCGATTCAGCAGCAGTGGGTCTGGCACCGATTTCACTCTCACCATCAGTCGTGGTGAAACCAATGTTGCTAGAAATTATTACTGTCAACAATATCTCAGCAGTGATATAGAGCAGGACAACCACCCTCCCTTTCTTAGGTTTCTGTTCCTCTCCGTAACAGCTGCTTCCTATACAGATTGACGGTATCAATTCAACTGCTGTCTTTTCAGAAGTAAACAGGATTTGTTACACTTTGAGCTTTTCATAGACCCTGAGGTCAGAAGGGACCAATATGATCATCTAGTCTGACCTCCTGCACCTTGCAGACCACAGAACCTCACCCACCCACTCCTGTAAAAACCTCTAACCTAGGGCTGAGTTATTAAAGTCCTCAGATCATGATTTAACAACTTTAAAGTACAGAGAATCCACCAGCAAATGACCCATACACCATGCTGCGGAGAAAGGGGAAAAACCACCAGAGCACTTGCCAATCTGTCCTGGGGGGAAACTCCTTCCCAACCCAAAGTATGGCGATCAGTTAAACCCTGAGCATATGGGCAAGTCTCTCCAGCCAGTCACCCAGAAAAAGAATTCTCTGCAGTAACTCAGAACCCAACCCATCTCAGGTCGCTGGCATGTCCACCACCAGTAGTAAAAGATCAGTCAATTGCCAGACTAGGCCTTCCCACCATCCGATCCCCTCCATAAATTTATCAAGCTCAGTTTTATCAAGCTCCCAGGGTCCTATTCCGAGCAAGTCTTTACTACAAAATCAAGTCAACTTAAGTTACATTGATGCACAGCCACCTCAGTAAATAAATCGTTTTTTCATGTCCACTCTATGCTCCTTGTGCTCCTGGTGGGGGCATACACTGTCAACACCTGCACCGATTTATCTGCCAATGTGAGGCATTGTGGGATGGCTTCTGAAAGGTAACAAGAGTTGATGTAACAAGACACTGCGTCAACTTAACTACAGCGATCTGAGTGCTATGCTTCTTGCAGAATTGGAGTTCAGTCGTTATGGTGGGCAAGGTACATCAGTGGGAGCTACATTTTAGGGTAGATGTTTAGAGCTTAGGTTGATGTACACTACCTTATGTCAAGCTGCCTCTGTAGTGTAAACCAGGGTCTTCTCTCATCGTTTTAGAACTATCTCCACAGGATATGGAGGAGACTAGTGTCAGTGGAGACACTCGCTATTTTACCCTTATGGACAAATCCTCAGCTGGCATAAACAAGTACATCTCCAGTGAAGTCAAATGACATATGCTCCTTTACACCAGTGGGAGATCAATTCCTTGTAGTCACTGCTACTAAAATATGCTGCACTTCAAAGTTAGGACCTTCTTAAGAAGCTTGGAACGAGCAGAAAGGATAGACTTCAGCTCAACAAATGAATGAGCTGGCCGGTAAATAGAAGTCCAAAGCAGCCAGAATAGTTACAATAAAATCAGAGATGACCTTTTTTTAAAAAAATAAAAAAAATACCTATTGCACTCTTTTAAGTTGCTGAAATGATGACCAGAGAGGTCATTCACATAGCAAAGTTTCTGGTTAGCAAATGTCTAAAATAATTCCAGCATATCCTTATGCATCTCTATACGTGTGCGCTTTAGGTTAAAATCTCTGCCAGTCTGCATCCACTGAAGTCAATGTAAATCACGGCATCAGAGCATGTGGCCTATTATATTCAGTGTATTATTTCAAACCCAACTAACACTGTAGAACATTGAGTTTTGGCCACTAGATGGCCACACATACCTGTGCTATTCTGGATCATCGGAAATTTCAGTTAAGTCATTTATAACAAAGTTAATGCAACGGTAAAATCCCTCTGCACAATCAGAATGAATGAAAATAAATCAGTTCTACTGTCTTCACCCTCATCACCTCTGCTTTTGATTATTGTCCCTCCCTCCCTCCTCCAGTCTTCCCAACTCCCACCCTGAGTGCTAACAGGAACTTGGACAAAGTCCTACTCACCTCAGCTCCGATTCTGCCTCCTGTCCCTCGGGAAGCCCAAAGCAGTTCAGTTTCAGCGAGTCTGACCCTTACGACACTCCTACAGTCCACAGAGTTAAAGCAGATGAAGCGGGAATTTACTACTGTCAGCATTATCATGGTCCCCAGCGCTTTCTGCATCCTCTTTCTCTCATTAAAACGTGCCCGACTCACAAACTGCCAGTCTCAATTCTCCGTCTCTGTTGAAAGGAAAACATTCATCATTACTCTCATGTTAAACTCAGCTCAGCCCCTCAACCTCTGTTAATGGTCAACTGAGAGAAGGTAGATTAACAGCAAAAAACCTGGATACACAATAAACACCCAGATCGTGTGTAAGGGCCATTTCCTTTTTTAGCTTTTTTCTTGAAAGCCGCACTCTGCTTCTTGTAGGTCAACCAGCAATTCACTCGATAACTTCCCAGCCCAGAACTCTGGCAACCTCTTTGGGTGTCCAGAAGTAGAATAGGTTGTGCGTAGTCAAAATGGGAGCTAGAGAACTGGGCTATCCCAAGCAACCTTAGTAAACCTCATACATACACACCCTTTATATCCATAACAGAGTGCCTTTGTCTTCTCTACTCTGCTTTGGCCTACTCTGCCTCATGACAAAACTATTCTCTTGCCAGCTGCTCCCATCCGTCAACATGATGGAGGAAAAACAAGAGAGAGAAGCAAAGTGTGCTCAAGAAAGAACATTTCTGCTGTTAGCCAACTACCTAACAAAAAAGGTTCAAATCCATCTCTGAGTTAAGCTGATATAAATTGGAAGTAAATCCACTGACTTTGGCTCCGAAGGACAGCATAAAACTCTACATTCATCAAATACTACAAAGACAAGATCCCATCATTTAGACATTCTTGCCTATTAACCTGTAAAACATCAAATGGATATGTGCCATGAGGTAACATACTTAGCACATCTCTACCACTCTTTGTGCATGGATCTCAAAATGTTCTACAGGGGATATGCTACATGAACTCTTCCCCAGCCTCCTCTGTGTTGTGGAGAAAACGCCCTTGGAAATTGAGGTCCACAGAAGAGGGTGCCCAGGGAATGCCCAGGGAGTCAGAGCTGAGGAAGAAGAGCGGACTGCCCTAGGGTAGCACAGAAGCACAGATTCACCCAGACACAGACAACTGTGACCGACTGTGCATCCCTCAGTGTGTGTAGAGGTCTGTGGCTGGATGTACTGCCTCTTCTACATGCGACCCCAGCAATAGAATAGATTGGAGAGAACACTAGGAGAGGATCCTGGCACCCTTCTTCAGAAAAATCTCTAGTTGTTTAGAACCCATTCAACTCACAGGTCGTTACAGCCCTCAATATGCCACTTCTCTGCCCAGGAATAATTATAACTATGAGATGATTTGCTGTGACATTAAACACCCTTATGAAGACCCCTCTGTGAATTTGCTGAAGGTCCAAGATACAGATGGGGCCATGACACACACACTGGAGACCCTAATCGACTTTGGAGGTTGGTTTCAGAACTTTGCTTAGATCCTTGATAGAAAAAGTAACCAAGCAAAGTCACTTCCCACAGACAAACTCTTCCATAGTTCAGAGCCGTTCATATCAGGGATTTTGATTCAGGCCCAACACTAATCTAAAAGCCACAAAATAAAGAGCAAATTTCTACCACTTTTAGGTCTGACCAACACTTAATGCTTCTCAACAGTACAGCCATGCCAGCATCAGTGTGATTTTTGACCAACATAACTCTGTTACTGTAAGACCTAGTATAAAGACAGTTATGCAGACATAGAAGGGTTTTGGCCATATAGATTATGTCTCCTGGGAAACTGCTGTCAATTGTGATGGACAAAGCACTTTAGTGATGGTAGAAGCTGCATCCATACTAGGGAGATTTACCAATATAGGTTAACTGGTACAGTCATGCCAGCAAAACCTTCTTAATGTACATAAGACCACTCACTGTAGAGATGAGACTATGTTAATAAGAAATCATGTGCTATGAGAGGTTGTTATAGGACAAGAGTTGTCAAGCAGAGTTGTATGATGAAGTATATTGTGGGATGAAGACCAGAATGAGCATAGCCTGCTAGGTGCACAGATACAGAGTCTTGGAGTCCTGGACAGATGCTCCATACAGTCTGCCTGATTAGATCTTAGTGAGGTGGTTGAATTGAAAGGGTCACTGGGTGGCTCTTTAGAAGAGTAGATGCAGGACAACAAAAGATCAGAAAGGGAAGCACTGCTGGACTCTCGTAAGATCACACTTTCCTACTGGCAGCAGGACACAGGCATATTACTGAAAACTCCTGAAATTATAATGCTTATTCTGGTTAAATAAAAGTTTAGTAGTTTTTCAAAGGCAAAAGTCGGAGGCTCTGAAGGGACCTGCAGGGCCTTTGAAACAGAGTTAACACTTTTAACTAGGACCCGACATTCAAAGGCAAGTGTCCTGAGTGGAAGATTGGAGGGGTGAAAGGGCTGTACTTGCCATCTAGCATTAAACAAGAGGTACGCCCTTGAAGGGGCAGATCAGGACACATACTGAGCAGTACATCTCCTACAAACAGTTCCATGGATATCAATGGAAGGAAGAGCAAAGTCAGATACTACTCAAAACAAGTTACTCAGATTCTGATTCAGCGTTAACTGTGATACAGACACACACAGTGTGCATTGCATTAAAGCATATGTTGATAAGGCCATGGCCAACTCCATGTGAGCAATACTCAGTTCCATCAATAGGAGCTGCATTTGGAGGCTGAGGGCTAACCATGGCCCTTTCTTTGCACTGGGGCCCAGGGAATGGACCTTTACACATAGCAGCTGTTTTGCATATTTCTTCAGTTCCTTGCAATGAAGAACACATATAAAAACGTGTTATTTCTTAGACTGCCTACCTGAGATTCTCACTCTCCGTCAGACTAAAGGGACCAAAATGATTTCACACCCTCATCTCATCTGTCTCTTCGTGCTCTGGATTCAGGGTAAGACCAACAAGGGAGACATTCAATTAAGATAATCTCTCACCCAGGTTTATCATCGATTTCTTCTTTAAACTTGAATTAATTCTTCACCCCACACTACCCCGAGAAGATATCTTTCAAGTGGACACAAACCACATAACTAGTGGTTTAAATGAAAATTAGATGCTAGATATTTGTAGATTTATTTTTATAATGGTATTCATGTGATTTTTTTAATTTATTTATATATGTGTTTGGGTTTTTTTGTAATTTTTTCCTCTCATCCAGATACCAAAGGGCAGATTGTGCTGACTCAGACTCCAGAATCCCTGGCAGTATCTCCTGGAGAGACAGTCACCATCAACTGCAAAGCCAGTTCCAGTAAAAACAACTACCTGTCCTGGTACGAACAGAAAGCAGGACAAACTCCAAAACTCCTTATCCACAGCATTTCCACCCGCCCCTCCGGGATCCCCGACCGGTTCAGCGGCAGTGGGTCTGGCACCGACTTCACTTTGACAATCAGTCAGGTTGAAACTGATGATGCTGGATTTTATTATTGTCAAGGAGTTCAAAACTGGTCTCCTGCACAGTGCCACAGAGCAATACAAAAACCTCCCTGCTTTCTTCAGCTGCTGTTCCCCACTGTGACAGCTGGTGTCTGTAGAAACTCAAAGCATTTCTCCAAATGCTGTTCTCTTAATGTGATGGAGCTCCCATGAGTTTCAGGCACCTCGCCCCCATTGTCCATGTCTTCCTCCCATTTCTGCAGCTCCCTCACCGCAGTAGCAGAGACTGGAATTCACAGGGGTCATTACTAATATACTCACTGACTTCCTTTTACCTACTGAACAGTATAGGCTGGATCCAATTTCCTTCTAACATTACAAACATCAACAGACAAAGGGCAACCACTGTACAATGCATCCAGAAATTACTTGTATAAGCCGAACGAGGCGAGTGACTGCCCCCCTTCCCATCCAAGCACCACAGGAGGTGGATCCCTTTCCACAGTATGCCGCGTGTCCTTAAGGCTGTTTGCAGATGGGACAGAAAGAAGGATTTGCTACATTACACTTCCTGAGTCACTCCTGCACGTTCCAGTAACATACAGATTCTGGTCCATACTTCAGACAATAGCAAATAGGCGAAAAAAAGTGCTGAGCCCAGTTCAGTTTTTAAGCTTGTAACCATTGCATATTTTACCTGCTATTCCCTTAATCCAGGTACCAGCACGGAGCCAGTACTGTGCAACACGCTGCTGTTCTCTGCAGGCTTTTAGCTGTGGAGGCAGTTGCCCCATGAAGACTGCTGCAGCCTCCTTTGCCCTGATGAATTCTAACCACCAGGGACAAAAAGAGCTGGTAGCTAACTAGCAGCAAATCAGATTTCTCCTGGTCCCTGGACCCTTTCCCAGACAGCCCCCATGCACTGACATACTTAGATACTCTACAGAAATGGCAGCCTTTCATTGATTGGTTTAATAGAAACACAAAACAAGCCCCGATCATATGTGATCAGGTAACAACACTGTACCGATGGACCCTCCTAACACCCTTCATAGGTGGATGACAGCACTACCACGCCTTTTACAGACAGAGTCACTGAGGCGCTGTGCACACCCAAGACCACACAGCAAGTAAGTAGCAGAGGCAGGATTAGAACTCACATCACCAGCTTCCTAACGTTGGACTTAGTCTTCCATGTCACACTGCCTAACAGGCACAGGACACACTGCAGGGCAGAGGAAGGGCGTGTTTTACTATTCATCTCGCAACTAGTTAAATATTTAGCCCCTAATGTTAATTTTATTTGAATGCCATAAAAATCACTCACCGCGGCGGTGGTATTTTAAGGGTGTTACAAACATGCACTCAGGGCCACATTCAGCCGTCACTACTTGAGCAACACCGCCAGCAAAATCAATGGGACTGGAGCAGGGGGCAGCAGCTAAGAGCCCTAATCAAGGGGGAAGTGAAACTAGCTGGGTGAGCTGACTGGCCGGGGAGCTTGTGCGGAGCAGCTGGGGGCTTCAGCTTCGGGGCTCCATAAAAGCTCCCATGGAGGCAACAGATGGGGGGAAGCCAGGAAAAAGCAGCCAGCAGAAAGGAAAAGGTGCCTGTGGCAGAGGCCTAAATTCCCTGACTTCAGGCTGGGCTGCTAGAGCTCCTGGGACAGAGTGGCCTGTATAAACCTGTATATAGTTGGTGGTGGGTTGTGCAACACAATAAAGTGCTCTGGTGGACTGGAAACTGGAGTCTGTGTGTGCCTGTGGTGGGATCCAGCAGGGGAGCCAAGGGACCAAGGCAGGAAGCAAGGTGTTCCAGAGGAATAATCTTAGAGAGATCTATTTCCCATCTCTCCCACTAACTCGCTAGGTGCCCTTGAATGCAACACTTCTCTCTGCCTCAGTTTAAACATCTTCTAAATCAGATCTTCCCTATTTAAAATGTACGCTCCTCAGGACAGGGACACTGCACTCTGCCAACACTTAATTACTAATTAGTTGCTGGATAGAAAAAACAAAGAGAGTCCTGTGGCACTTTAGAGACTAACAGATTTTCTTCAGCATAAGCATAAGAAGAAAACGTGTTAGTCTATAAGGTGCCACAGGACTCTCTTTTCTGCTGTACACAGACTAACACAGGTACCCCTCTGGAAGCTGCTGGATAGAGTTATTTAGTGCCAGGCTTCTTTTCCATAAACATATGCATCTGAATTTACCTTTTAAAGGGAGGAGAAAATAGCTCAGTAGGTCAAAGTAATTTTTCTCAGACTTGCTGATTTCATTGAACAGATTAAAAACTGGACTGAAGAAAGGAGAGAATTGGAGCTGCACAGGAAATTACTAACAAAATGCTGTTTCATTAGAAAATATTGATTCAACAGAACTGAAAATTTTCATAGTATAAAGGCAGAGATGAATAGCAATGGCACAGTCTTGCCTAATCCAGATTTACTCACCCGGTAACTGCGGATCTTCCCTTCTTGAAGAACTTTTCCCCCCAGTTCAGTTTCTGTGTAAAAGCTGGGTCACACTATTTTGTAATATAGTTGAGATTTCCAATGTAACACTGGTATTAACCAGCATCCCAGAAATAATAGTATGCTCAGAGCATTTATTTCTTTTAATCCCAGGCAAATGTCATTTTAACACAAACACCTGTACCTAGTGTGTCATGCTGCACCCCATTTACACCCTTACGGTGTGATCTGTGTATCATTCATATTCATCCTTACAGGGTAAGTGTGTATAGTCTGATGAAAAGTATGTTCTGTAAGGTGTCTTCAGAATGCTAATGAGTTATGATCATCACTGTTATGGTAACCTGTTTCCTGTACTATCATACAATGGCAAAAACCATTACTGCTTTCAAAACTGAGCTTGATAAATTTATGGAGGGGATGATATGATTAGCCTATTTTGGAAATTGACTGATATTTGGCTACATGTGGTGGATATACAAGTGGCTTAAGAGGGGAAAGTACATGGGGTGAGTTCTGAGTTATTACAGCAAATTCTTTCTTGGGTAACTGGCTGTTGAGATTTGCCCACATACTCAGGGTTTAACTGATTGCCATATTTGGAGTCCGGAAGGAATTTTCCCCCAGGGCAGATTGGCCTGGGCTCTGGGGGGTTTTCACCTTCCTCTGTAGCACAGGGCATGGCTCACCTAACGGTGAATTCTCTGTATCTTAAAGTCCTTAAATCATGATTTAAGGAGGTAAATAACTCAGTCCTAGGTTGGTGGCCTATTACTGGAGTGGGTGAGGACTTGAGGCCTGCATTTAACAGGAGGTCAGGCTAGATGATCGTACTGGTCCCTTCTGACCTTAAAGTCTATGAGTCTACGTGTAAAGATATGAAACTCTGCTATGTTATATGTACGTCTCACATAGGTTGAAAAGATGCAGACAAACATAAAACTGTGTTTCCACATCCAGGGGAGGCATACATACAGAAACAATAGATTTGCTTTAGCATCTGTGAGACCATGGGCTCAAGTGAGAGGAATCATGCCCATTGCTGGAAAGGGCTAATCACCTGACCACAGAAGGTGTCGGGGAAACTTCTTAAAAGCTAGGGGGCCTTTGTCTCATGGCTCCTCTCCGAAATACTGCTCCCAACTTCAAGCAACATCAAGTACTGGCACCTTCCTACAGAGAGAGGGAGCAAGGTTACAAGATGTGTTACAACCAGCTTGTGTGGTAAGATGACATCATAGAAGCTAACATCATGGATTGAAAGAGACTGGAATATTAGTCTTAGTTTAACATACGAGTGATCTTTTAGTTAATTCTGATTAACTCCTTGACTTATTAAAAATCTGGTATACAATCACTTACAATCTTACTGTAGTCAATAAATTTATCTGGTTGTTTTATCTAAAGCAGTGCATGTGGATTGAGTATATGCAGAGACCTCTTAGCCTGACAGAGCTGGTGCAAGCCAATTTCTTTGATAAATCGATGGCCAGGTCTAATGAGCTTGCAGGGTGCAGTGTACAGTACTGAACCCTGGAGGATGGCAGTTCCTGGGGTTGTAATCTAGGACTAAGGGGGTTTGCTGGGGTCAATCCCAGGAGTGGCTAGCTAGAAGCACTCCTTCACTAAGCCAGGGACCAATTACATGCAGGAGCCTGGGTGTGAGCTGACATAGGAGGGGGGGTCCACTCATCAAAACAAGCTAAATCAGGGCCTTGAAATTAAGAACAGGGGTGACACAGCCACACACCAGTCCATATTGCAAAGGGGGGCAACGTCACGCCGAAGAGTGATGGGTTGAACTTGCCTATGTCACTCATGGTCCCTTCACTTCCCTTTTTGTGCACGTTTCTAGACCAGGTGTGAATTTTCATCTCTGAACCATATTTGCATATTTTGCACCCAAATGACCTTCCCCTCTGGCACTGAACTGTTATAAAATGCTCCATGTCACTCATTACAGTTTGTTAATCAGCATCGGGCCACTCAGACGTATCACGATGATCTCACTGGCTCAGCTCATCTGTCTGCTAGTGCTCTGGATCCAGGGTAAGGATCAAACCCGGAAGGAATTTGATGAATTAAAAGTACAATGATCCTCTAAAAAGTTTAGCAGATTTAGAAATTTTGTATGGTGGCCCATAAATAATAAACTATTGTCAAACTGAATCGTTGGGGCAAAGACTACCACTTATTCTCTGGCATAGCTGGAATAAAAATATTTGAGGCCTTTAGGACTTGCTGAAATATCAATCTTAACTATTAAACGGTTGCCAGGAATTACACTGAGTTACGCAGATCTCTCTCTGGTGTTAACTCAAAGAAAAGGGTTTGAAAAAATTATGATCCATCAGCAAAAGGGTTAGAATGAAAGAGCTCAACATTACCATCTCTGCCAGCTGACCAGGCATAGTCCTTGCATAAAGATGTACATGGGAATACTTTAAAGGCACAATGTTCTTGAGTTTGACTGACTAGATCATTTATATTTGTATGAATTTATATTCTCCTTGTCAATTCAGACTCCAGTGAACAGACAGTGATGACCCAGACTCCAGAATCCCTGGCAGCGTCTCCGGGAGACAGAGTCACCATCAACTGCAAAGCCAGCGCAAATATTACAGGCACTTACACCTACTTGAACTGGTACCAACAGAAATCTGGACAAGCCCCTAAATTCCTTATCTATTGGGTTTCCACACGTGCCTCTGGGGTCCCAGACCGGTTCAGCGGCAGTGGGTCTGGGACCGATTTCACTCTCTCCATCAGCAGTGTTCAAGCTGAAGATGCTGGAGATTATTACTGTCAACAAGGCTATGGGTCACCTATCACAGTGATACAGACCAATACAAAAACCTCTCTGTTTTGTTCCATTCTGTGTAACACACATTTTAAATAGGATACAAAATTCACTTTTAAATAGAAATGTAACTGCACAGGCCAACCGGTTGTTCACCTAACAAGCCTTATCTAGTTAAAAGGTGTCTAAAGTAACTCAAATGTATTCTTAATTCATCTTGCATACATACAGTGAAGTTCAATGTACTGTAAAAGGACATTTGACTAACGAAGCTGAACTTCCATGGAATGGCCATCAGATAGTGACCCATATTCTACATATAAGGGAACATCTGAAATTCCAGATAAGTAGCTACTCCAAAGACAGTAATAAAATCTCCACGAGTATCTGGAAAACAATGCAAATACTCAGGACACTATTCTTTCTAGCCCAGGGCACCAGAATACTAGGAACTCACTGGATCCAATTCTAATCTCATTTAAATCAGCATAAGCAAGGAGTAACTCCACTGAGGTAAAGTGAGCTAAAACAGTGATACTAGGAACAGAATCAGTGCCAGTGAGTTTAATGGGTGGTACTTGTACCCTGCCATCCTAGAATCAGTTACCACATGTCTAGAAGGATCATTTCCTGTTAAAAACAGTGACACTGAAGGGATGACAGACACAGACTTGTCATGCCATGGAGGAGCGAAAGCTGCTTCTACGAGATCCGCTACTCCTTTTATTGTAATGAACAAACAAGTTATATAAGATCAAGATAAGCACGGCAAGCATTCCTGTGCGAGAACATAACAGGGTACTAAGACATAACAAGATGAATATGCTCAGTGTCTCTCACGCTCCCCCCCTTCGCCTGCCCAGCACATCTGCAGGTGGATGGTCTGTGATCATGCATCAAGGTCATCCGGGTGTGCCCAGATGTGTCGTCTCCGGGTGTGCCCAGGCGTACCGTCTCTCTGCACAAGCACAGGCCATGAATCCCTACATGACACAAGATGCTTTGCATGCTCATAATTGCTTGATTTTCCCTCCTGTTCTGAGTTGTTATAAATGCCGTGTTTTACTCCCATCGTTTTAGTGAACAGCACTGGAGTGGTCAGACACATTAAAATACTCTCACAAACTCAAATTCCAAAGGGGTAGCCGTGTTAGTCTATTGTAGAAAGACAACAGAGTCCTGTGGCACTTTTAAAGACTAACAGATTTATTTATCGCATGAGCTTTCGTGGGAGAAAATCCCACTTCGTCAGACACTTTGAAGATAGGAAAGTTACAGAGTGGGAGGAAATTAAATGCAGGGGAGTGTATGACATAGGATCAGGTCAGGCTGTAACAGCAAATCAAAATAGGTGTTAGGATTCAAACACTGGGGAACAGCACATAGAGGAGGGGGAGGTCAAATCACTTGTTGTAATGCGAGAAAAATCCATAGTCCCTGTTTAACCCCAAGACAACTGAGTCAAATTTGAATATCAGTTCGAGTTCTGCAGTCTCTCTTTGAAGCTGTGATTTGTTATTCATCTGTTTCAACACAGCTATTAACAAGTCATCAAGGGAGTGAGCAGGGAGATTGAAGTGTTCCCCTACAGGTTTTGCAGTGTTGCAATTTCTGATGTCAGATTTGTGTCCATTTATTCTTTGGCGCAGAGACTGTCCTGTCTGTCCAATATATAAGGCAGAGGGGCATTTCTGGCACATGATGGCATAAATCACATTGGTGGATGAGCAGGTGAACGAACCCTTGATGGAGTAGGTGGCATGATTAGGCCCTGTGATGGTGTCATCAGTGTAGATATGAGGGCAAAGTTGGCAGCGTGGTCTGCTGCAGGGATATGTTCCTGCTTTAGTGTTTCTGTTCTGTGATCTGTAGTTGCTGGTAAGTATCCTTTTAAGATTAGGGGGCTGTCTGAAAGCAGTCTGAAAGTGATCAGGAGGCTTATAAACAGCTGTCCAATGGAATGTTCTACAAACCACTCCTCTCTGACCCCACTGAGGAATACCAGAAGGAACTACAACACCTACTCAAGAAACTCCCCAAAGCAGCACAAGAACAAATCATGACAGACACACCGCCAGAACCCCGTCCAGGGATTTTCTATCTATTACCAAAAATACATAAAAGAGGAAACCCTGGACGCCCCATCATCTCAGGCATTGGCACGCTTACAGCAGGATTATCTGGCTATGTGGACTCTCTCCTAAGACCCTATGCTATCAACACACCTAGCTATCTGAGAGACACTACAGATTTCCTGAGAAAAATCCAATCCATTGCCGATCTTCCAGAAAATACCATCCTGGCCACTATGGATGTAGAGGCTCTTTACACTAACATTCCCCACAAGGATGGATTACAAGCTATTAGAAGAACCATCCAGGATGATGACACATCTAAACTTGTGACTGACCTCTGTGACTTTGTACTCACCCACAACCATTTCAGATTTGAAGATGATCTATACCTTCAAGTCAGTGGCACTGCCATGGATACCCGCATGGCCCCACAATATGCCAACATCTTTATGGCCGACTTAGAACAACGTTTCCTCACGTCTCATCCCAAAGCACCTCTACTTTACCTACGTTATATTGATGACATCTTCATCATCTGGACCCATGGTAAAGATGCCCTTGAAGATTTCCATAGAGATTTCAACAATTTCCACAGCACAATCAAACTTAGCCTGGAACATTCCACACAAGAGATCCACTTTCTGGACACTACAGTGCAAATTAGCGATGGGCACATAAAGACCTCCCTATACCGCAAACCTACTGATCGGTATAGTTACCTACATCCCTCGAGCTTCCATCCTCGACACACCACACGATCCATTGTGTACAGTCAAGCCCTAAGATATAACCGCATTTGCTCTGACCCTTTAGACAGAGACAGACACCTTCAGGATCTCTACCAGGCATTCTTAAAACTACAGTACAAACCCACAGAAGTGAAGAAACAAATTGACAGAGCCAGACGGGTACCCAGAAGTCAACTACTGCAGGAGAAGCCCATGAAAAACAACAACAGAACGCCACTGGTCACCACCTACAACCCCCAAGCCAGACCTCTTCAACACATCATCAAAAATCTACAGCCTATTTTACAAGTTGATCCCTCACTCTCTCAAGCCTTGGGAGACAGACCTCTCCTTGCTTTCAGACAGCCCCCTAATCTTAAAAGGATACTTATCAGCAACTACAGATCACAGAACAGAAACACTAAAGCAGGAACACAGCCCTGCAGCAGACCACGCTGCCAACTTTGCCCTCATATCTACACTGATGACACCATCACAGGGCCTAATCATGCCACCTACTCCATCAAGGGTTCGTTCACCTGCTCATCCACCAATGTGATTTATGCCATCATGTGCCGGAAATGCCCCTCTGCCTTATATATTGGACAGACAGGACAGTCTCTGCGCCAAAGAATCAATGGACACAAATCTGACATCAGAAATTGCAACACTGCAAAACCTGTAGGGGAACACTTCAATCTCCCTGCTCACTCCCTTGACGACTTGTTAATAGCTGTGTTGAAACAGATGAATAACAAATCACAGCTTCAAAGAGAGACTGCAGAACTCGAACTGATATGCAAATTTGACTCAGTTGTCTTGGGGTTAAACAGGGACTATGGATTTTTCTCGCATTACAACAAGTGATTTGACCTCCCCCTCCTCTATGTGCTGTTCCCCAGTGTTTTGAATCCTAACACCTATTTTGATTTGCTGTTACAGCCTGACCAGATGCTATGTCATACACTCCCCTGCATTTAATTTCCTCCCACTCTGTAACTTTCCTATCTTCAAAGCGTCTGACGAAGTGGGATTTTCTCCCACGAAAGCTCATGCGATAAATAAATCTGTTAGTCTTTAAAAGTGCCACAGGACTCTGTTGTCTCTCACAAACTCAGTTTGTCTGGCTTCCAGTTCTCTGGATCAAGGATAAAAATGAATCCAAGAGGGGTCTGGATGAATTAAACAGTAATTGGCCTTTAATGAAAGATCTAGAACTCTTGCCTATCAAGCAACGAATATACCTCAAAGAGGCACCAATTGCTGATTCACTTTGTCTCATTTAAAATGGCAAAAAAGAGAGAAAATATTTGAGAGATATAAAGGCCTGATCCAAAACCCAGGGAAGTCAGTGGAAGTCTGTTCATTGAATTCTTATTTTGGATCAACTCCTTAGAATGAAAGAGCTTCCTCAATGTGAACATCAGCATCACAATTGAGTGATGGGCTATAATTGTTATGTAAAGACATGCATGGGGATATTTACAAAAACCTAATAATGTTACGGGGGATGCTCGCATTCATATTCACTAAAATTTTATGCACTAATTCATAATCCAGAAGGCACAATCACTGTCCGTGTTGCTGGGAGAAACAGTCACCATCAGCTGAAAAAACAATTCATGCCTTTCCAGCAGCAGGGCGGAAAAAGAAATTTTAACCTGGTACCAGTGGGAATCTGGACAAGCTCTTAAACTCTTTATCACCCTGCCCCAGCTTCACAGCAAAACACAAGGTGGATCAGATTGTTTAGCATAAGGAGTTAATAAATATTGTAAGGGACCATTCGAGGTCTGCAAAATGCTGAAATATCAGGGCAGGGTTATGAGTATTTGGTTTGTTTGTGCACAAAAGACAGTATTTCCCTGCAATGAGCTCTACCTCACTAGACCCGGCACAAGGAATGGACATTTACGGAGCAGCTGTGTTGTGTGTCCAACTTCTTTAAAAAAAAAAAAAAAAAAGCTGAAGTTCCACACAAGTGACACCGGATGGCCACATAACACTTTGCCAATGGCAGGTGCTGGGAATGCCACACCTTTGAAAGGAGACCAACGAGTTAGGTTCTGAAATATGGATGCAGGACTCTACCTTTAAGTCTCCAAGAATGTAAACCATGGCCTGTTTATACAATATTAAATGTTTTATCTAAAGCCGTGCATGTGGATTGAGTGTGTGTCGAGACCTCACTTGGAGTGACAGAACAGTGCATGCCGATTTCTTTGATAAATCAACGGCCAGATGCAATGAGCTTGCAGAGTGCGGTGTATAGCACTGAACCCTATAGGATGGCAGTTCCTGGGGTTGCAATCTGGGACTAGGAGGCTTTGCTGGGGTCAATCCAGTGAGTGGCTGGCTAGAAGCACTCCTTCACTTGGCCAGGGACCAATGACATGCAGAAGCCTGGGCGTGAGCTGACCTAAGAGTGGGGGTTCACTCATCAAAACAGGATAAATCAGGGCCTTGAAGTTAAGTATAGGAGTGACACAGCCACACACCAGTCCATATTGCAAAGGGGGGCAACGTCACACCGAAGAGTGATGGGTTGAACTTGCTTATGTCACTCATGGTCCCTTCACTTCCCTTTTTGTGCACGTTTCTGGACCAGGTGTGAATTTTCA
This sequence comes from Pelusios castaneus, assembly GCA_007922175.1. NCBI lineage: Eukaryota > Metazoa > Chordata > Testudines > Pelomedusidae > Pelusios > Pelusios castaneus. The sequence goes on from ML686086.1 coordinate 165,179, forward strand.
TCTCTGAACCATATTTGCATATTTTGCACCCAAATGACCTTCCCCTCTGGCGCTGAACTGTTATAAAATGCTCCATGTCACTCATTACAGTTTGTTGATCAGCATCGGGCCACTCAGACGTATCACGATGAGCTCATCTGTCTGCTAGTGCTCTGGATCCAGGGTAAGGATCAAACCCAGAAGGAATTTGATGAATTAAAAGTACAAAGATCCTCTAAAAAGTTTAGCAGATTTAGAAATTTTGTACAGTGGCCCATAAACAATAATCTATTATCACACTCCGTTGGGGCAGAGACTACCATTTATTCTCTGGCACAGCTGGAACAAAAATACTTGAGGCCTTTAGGGATTACTGAAATATCAATCTTAACTATTAAACAGTTGCCAGGAATTACACTGAGTTACGCAGATCTCCCTCTGGTGTTAACTCAAAGAAAGGGGTTTGAAAAAATTATGATCCATCAGCAAAAGGGTTAGAATGAAAGAGCTCAACATTACCATCTCTGCCAGCTGACCAGGCATAGTCCTTGCATAAAGATGCACATGGGAATACTTTAAAGGCACAATGTTCTTGAATTTGACTGACCAGATCTTCTATATTTGCACTAATTTATATTCTCCTTGTCAATTCAGACTCCAGTGAACAGACAGTGATGACCCAAACTCCAGAATCCCTGGCAGTGTCTCCGGGAGACAGAGTCACCATCAACTGCAAAGCCAGCGCAAGTGTTACAGGCACTTACACCTACTTAAACTGGTACCAACAGAAAATGGGAGAAGCTCCTAAACTCCTTATCTATCGGGTTTCTACACGTGCCTCTGGCGTCCCAGACCGGTTCAGCGGCAGTGGGTCTGGGACTGATTTCACACTCACAATCAGCAGCGTACGAACGGAAGACACTGGAGATTATTACTGTCAACAAGGCTATACTACCCCTCTCACAGTGATACAGATCAAAACACAAACCTCCCTGAGCTCTTCCATTCTGTAATACAGCTGCTTCCTTTGAAAAACCACCTTCTCAGTGAAAATGCTACACATTATTTGGGGGTAAACTTTGAGCTTAAGAAACATATATCCCAGCACTCCACCACCTGTAATAAATTAGGAGACAGTTTGCTGCTAGGGAAATTTCGTTCCATACTGAAGAGTTTTTAATTTCTCCACAACCATGGTGGCATCTTTTTCTTCTGTCTTTCAATTACTTTCCTCCCCTCCTACTTAGCGCCCTCAAAAGACAGTGTGGGCATTTGAGATCAGTCCAGTGCTTTGCTGATAGTACTGCCAGGACAGGGAGCAGAAGACATGCTCCGAGCTCTACGGCTTCCAGATTTTGGACAGGAATAACTCACTGCTTCTAGCGGCCCACTCTGGTAGGTACAAGGTATGAGAGGAGAAGGAATGTAGGAGTGTATAATGCTTCTCTGTTAAAGGGAACATTGTAGAAGGGAAGGAAAGTCCCTGAGAAGGGTTATGGGGAGTTCCTGAGGAAACAACTAGCTAAGGCTATGTCTACACTAAGAAAAGTTAGGTCGACTTTATTAAGTAGACTTAATAAGGTCAACTTTAAGTTGACTTAAAATTGACCTTGTTAAGTCGACCTAACCACCCTTAAGTCGACTTAAAGTGGACTCAAAAGTCCACATTGGGGTTAGGTCGACCTAAAGATGGGTTAGGTTGACCTAAACAGGCTTAAGTCGACCTAATAGGCGGTTCTTATTAAGTCAACTTGGGCATTCATTAAGTCGACTTAAGGAATTTCTTAAGTTGACTTAATGAAAGCCTAGTGTGGATGCAGCTTAATTTAAGTTGACTTAAGCCTCTTTAAGTCAACTTAAATTGCCAGTGTAGACATAGTCTAAAATTTTAAGTGAGTTACTGAGAAGTGACCCACAGGGCAGTTCAAATATAGGGAAGGGATCCGATTCTCTTTCTATTGGGCTGTCATTAAACTCCAGTGGGAACCTGCGAAATCCTTCAGAGTTGCTAATATACCATGATTACACGTTGATTAAATTTAAACCAGCAGCCAATCACTGCTGAAGAGCTGAGATCATTGATCCTCATTGTTCCCTGATAAATGCCATTTCATCCCAAAATGAAGGACAAAGACTGCAACCTAATGTAAGGTTTTTGTGTACCCTACAAATTGGCTCATCACCGAAATAGTGACGGTGATGCCCAGAGCTCCCCACCATCAGAACTGCCAACAAAACACAAATTGGGTACACCTACACTAGCAAGTTAAGTCGACTTAAAGAGGCTGAATTAGACTTACACATAGCCGCATCCACACGGGGTTTTTATTAAGTCGACGTAAGCCCCTCCTTAAGTCGACTTAATAAGAGCTTAAGTCGACTTAATAACATCTCCGCCAAGGTCGACTTAAGCCTTAAGTCAACTTCTTAAGTTGACTTAAAACCAGTGTGGACGGGGATTAGTGATAAATCGACCTTATTAAGTCGACTTAAAGTATTACCACTCTGTTAGGTTGACTGAACAAGGTCGACTTAAAGCCGACCTTGTTAAGTCGACTTAAAGTCAACTTAACTTTACTAGTGTAGACAAAGCCAAAGTAAGGGTCCTGCCCTACTGCCCATTGGGTTGAGATGACCTATTTCACCCATGAATGCTTTTATTTCCCTTTCTTCTGCATGTGTTTAGTCAGAAGGGGATTTTCTCTCTGAACTGAATTTGCATATTTCATACTCGAGGGATACTGCCCTGACGCTCTGAGCACTTATAAGTGTCCAGGGCACTTGTTACAGCTTGTTGGTCAACCCTGAGCCTGACAGGCCCATAAAGATGTTTGTGCAGGGTCAGCTCATCTGGATATTAGTGCTCTGGATCCAAGGTAAAATTCAGATGGGGACGGTGCTGAATGATTTAAACTACAGTGATCCAGAGAAAAATTTAAGAGATCCAGAAACGCTGATTATTGATCTATAAACATTCTTCCACTAGTGACAGTAATGTCTGGAATGCTTGTCTCCTAATTGAGGATAAAAACAAGTTTAAGAAAAATACAATATGGAAAATAACTTGGAATGAAAGAATCACTTAATGTTTGTATCATTTTCAGAAGAAAGAACTGTCTTTGATACAGAAAGAGGTACATGGGAATATTTACAAAATACTGTGTTTTTGATTAACTGTTCTGATGCATTACATATCGATTGATGTTAGAGTTCTAGACTAGAGAGACAGAAACTATATGTTGAAAGACTCTACATGTAAATACTAATATTATTCTGTTTGTTAATTCAGACTCTAGTGGGCAGATTGTGCTGACTCAGACTCCAGAATCCCTGGCAGTGTCTCTTTAGGACACAGTCACCATCTGCTGCAAAGCCATCTCAACCCTCACCAGTTGTAGCTCTTGCTACTTAGTCTAGTACCAACAGAAATCAAGACAAGCTCCAAAGCTGCTCATCTATCATGCTTCTACCCTGCAATCCGGGGTTCCAGCCCGGTTCAGCGGCAGTGGATCTGACACTAATTACCCGCTCACAATCGCCAGGGTTGATGCTGGAGATTATTACTGTCAGCAGTATTACAACACCCCACTCACACAGTGATACAGACCAATGCAAAATCTCCTTAAGCTCTTCCTTTCAGTGTCACATCGGCTTCCTATGTGGACCTGCTACACTAGCTTTCAGAAAGCATTTTGATCAGTCTTTCAACACCAGGCAGAGTCCACTGCACCCACTGCTGACCCTATCATCACACAGTTGTCTTCTCCCCAACACAAGTGTCCAGTGGTGACACCAAAATTCATCCCTCTGATGAGCAGTAAAAGTTGTCTGGCCCTTTCAAGACAGCTTCCCAGTAGAGGGGAATCAGTGGCATAGATTCGGAGAGCACTAAGCTAGTTTGTTTTATCTACACGTATGCACGAGGTATGGGAACAGAGGTGCTCATAAGGAGTGTGCAGGCAAACCCCTCTTTCAGGAATCTCACCCCAACACTAGTGTCTATATCCCAGACAGTAAATCTCCTTCAAGACTTTAGTCTTTTGATTGAATGAGAAAGCAACATCTCCTGCTGCGGCTCACACAACCCCATTTCCTCAGATCCTTGTATAGCCAAAACTAACATGTCACCCCAAAACTGATCATTTGCTCACACATTAAGAGAATTTGGAAGATTTTATGTCTCCAGGTGGTGCTGTCAAACACAGACAGTAGAGCTTATGGTCCTATCAGAAAAGTTTGCTGCAAGAGACTAATTCAATAAAGAAGTTTTGGATTTCCCCTCCAAACCAACAGGTAAACCATGAGGCAGTTGCCCTGAATAAATCATTTTATCCTTCCCCCCAGTTCACCAAAATAATTCTTACTTGCTGACCAGCTTGAGCACATCAGGATTAAAACAGACATAGCATTCCCAATAGCAGTGCTGTAATGTGGAAAGTTCCTGAACTCAGGAGCTAACAGAGCCTTGAAGGGTTGAAGTCAAGTCAAGTTCATCTTCTGGAATGAAGGAAGAAGTCACATTACTCTCTAGCAACCACTCTGCTGGACACTTGGAGTAACACAGAGGAAAGATCACAGCCACATGGGGTTTGAGGGGAGAAATGGGGCAGTCGTCAAGTGCACGAGTGGGGTCAGCTGGGAAACAGCCCCCAAACCATACTTCCTGTGTTATATAAAGACATTGGCATTTTCAGTGCTGGAGGCAGAGGCTGGGATGTGAGAATTACATTTTTCCCAAGCTGGCAGAGAGACTTGGAAATGCTGCTTGCTAGGCACAGGCTGTCTCCCAATGATCTCCACCCAACTGCATTGTCAGCACCCAGATCCCTGCAGCAAGGACTCAGGTGTGGAGATCTTGCACCACAGACATACAGTCTGGGGAAACGGCATAAAGGTCAAGCATAAGAGACAGCAGCAGTGGATTCTGCAAGGGATGCTTCGTGGGCTTGCGCAGGGTTATTCCCCTGCAATAGTAACCACAACATGACACCAGATAACAGCAACACACAGTGACCCCCAGCCACTTTCCCAAAGATGGGGAATCCCAAGGGAACCAATGCACTGCCAAGAGTGGCTGGTGCTGGCAGGCACGGGCAGGACAGTGCAGTCAAGACAAGGCACTTGTCAGCTTCCACCAGCAGACGTCTCACAAAGCTCCAAAAATACTTTAAGCAGGGCCGTCCCTGGGGGGTGAACGGGGTGATCGCCCCGGATCCCACAGTTACGTTGGCCCCGCACTGTCCCGCTCCCAGCGGGGCAGTGCGGGGCTCACGCATGCCGCAGCCCCTCCTCCCACAGCCACCCCGCTGCCTTGGCAGCAAGGTGGGCCGGGAGGGCTATGCCTGGCCCCTGGGCCGGACCTCCCCACCCCCAAGGCGGAGCAGGCAGGCCCAGGGCGGAGCACGTGGGGCCCGGCCTCTGGGCCAGCCTGGCTCGCTCCCCCCTGCAGGCAGCCTCCGGGACCGGAGCTGGCTCCGCCCCACACCCCGGGCCCAGCTCCCACCTGCAGGCAGCCTCAGCATCCAGGGCTGGAGCCAGCTCCCCCCACAACTGGGGCCGGGATCTGGGCCGGCTCCCCGAGCTGGCAGCCTCTTCATCCTGGCCAACCGCCGGCTTCCTGGGGGACAGGGCCCCGCCTCGGCCAATTGGCCCTGGGCCCGCTCCCCCCATGGGATGGCCCTGATTTTAAGGGTGCTGATTCCAGGCAGGAGGCCTGAAGGAGGGTTACAGCAGCACAGCCTGCCCTGGCCTGGGTGAATTCCCCTAATGTGATGAAGGGCCTGACTGACACAAAGAGCCATAATTTATATCTTCTGCCGCTAGTGTCACCTCAAGGAGTTTCTCCAGCTTTATTAAATATTCCGAAGTCACTGCTAAAAAGCTCTTCCAGCTCAAAACAGCCCAACTCTCAATGTTAAATGGAAAATTTCCCAGTGACCCAGCACTGCGTGAAACATACGGACAGCTCTCCTGCCAACCCCCCTCTGAACAGACGGTGGGTGCATTCTGGCGCAGAGGATGTACAGTAACCACAGGAGCTACTTTGCATATTTCACCAGGATGATTTTGTATATTTCCACACTGCAGGAGAGTCCCCTCTGCTCAGAGCA